>CAUEHQ010000269.1:0-19256 GCA_958510825.1 Brachypterus glaber | reverse complement strand
GTAGAGGGAACCACCGGCTTATACTGACTTTCGAACCAGTTTATAGAGGGTGTCCGTTTTACATATCGCCTTCGCCAAATTTCAATTATTAATTAACTGAAAAAGGCAAATCGGCGCCATTGAGAATCGAACCCCACGTTAGTTGATTTCAAAAAGTCTATAGGTTAATTTTTTGTTTTTAAATATTGCTTTCTCATTTCGAAAATTTTCAAAGTTTTGGGAAAGCCTTGTATTCGTAAAGTTCTCGCTCGGGATTGTTTTTGGTGAATACTGGGAAAATTTATATTTATTTATTATTTATATATAGGGGTTTTTGAGGTTGCTAAAACTAAATCTTAAAATAATATTTTTCTAAATCCAGCCCCTTAGGGATGGGGGGTAATTTTTGCGAAAATTGGTATTTTGGGCTTTTTGTGGTTACTAAAAGTAATGAATCTGATAATAAAAGTGGTCTAACTCTACTGGGGGGGGGAGGTGGTGGATGTGATTTTCGTATAGGGGTTTTCGAGGTTTCTAACACTGTATTTTAGAATAAAAAATTCTAAATTTACCCCCTCTAATGTTAAGTTATATTTATATATACTTTTACTACTAATTAGGTCGAAGGAAAAACACTTACCACATCGTCAGATAAGATAAATATAATATTTGGTTTTTCGTTTGTTTTTGAGCTCACAAAATATAATAATTGTAGAAGAGTAAGTAATTTTAAAATCATTTTTATCATTTTGTTAATTTTCCCGTTACTGACCTTTAATTTATACGCGATTGTTTAAAACCGTGGCCCTTGTCACTTTAAGGCCTGAGCCAAAATGTTTTGGTACCTAATTACACAAGCCCACAAAGAAAAAGTTTAACTACTCTTAACAAGACTGTATTTTTATTACGTATTTACGCTCTCAATTTGTGGAGCAAAATAATTCCAAAAAAATAAAAAAAAAATCCCCCACCCCTAAAATTAAAAAAATCCATTTTTTACCCACATGAGATAATTTAAAACTAAAATTAGGTTACATACTTATCCAGTGATAATAAAATTTTAACATAAATTTTACATCCCCCTTATCTCCCCATCACCCCCCATACGCGTATAAGGCTAAGTTTACCCTCTCTCTCTCTCTGTTTCACCCACTTAGAATAAACTTAGAGCTGAAATTCGGTACACATGCTTATCTCTGATGACAATACAATTTTATATAACATTTACTTCCAATCTCCTGACCCCTAAAAATTAAAGAATATCTTTTTTTATCCACATCTTTTTAGATGTGAGACCTTTTTTTAAGTCATCAAAATATCTGTCAGTCAAACATAAACAAATATACATGTAAGGATTAAGATGCATTGAATAATACACAGGGCCGGCCTTTGAATTTTGGTGCCCTGAAGCAAGCTTTTGGTTCGGCGCCCCTATTTGAAAAAAAGTTTATATCCTACAAAACTTTGACGACTAAAAAAGAAAAATAAATTCATATAAAAAATATTTTTAAGAGCAAGCTTTTATTTAAGTGCACTAAAAAGAAGAAAATAAACTTTCAAGTAAATCAAACCCATCATTTTGTTACATAATACAATTTTATACGATATAAAAGCTTGTTGCGAGATTTACTGTCTAAATTTCTTTTATAAAAAATCTAGCGACAAGCTTTTATATCATATAAAATTGTATAATGTAACAAAATGATGGGTTTGATTTACTTGAAAGTTTATTTTCTTCTTTTTAGTGACAAATAATAGCTTGTTTTAAAAAATGATTTTTTATATTAGTTTATTGCGATTATAATAATTATTCTAAAACATTATAACGTTATATTAAATACAGTATTAAAATTGTAGATTCATATTATTTAACCCATAATACAACAACGTTGTTGTCACTATTATAGTTTTTTTAGGAAGGGACATGAATAAAAATGGCGACAATTAGCTGATTCTAATAAATGTTTTACCAAAGTATTGAAAGTAGGCATTTTGGGCTAAAATTTTTATGTGCATAAGTATACCAAACGATAAGCATGTACATGTACATGTAATTACATGTTTTATGTTTTATGTTTGTTTTTAACCTCGTACTATTCTACTTAATTAAGCATCCCCTAAGTCCAGGACTTGTGTGGGCTAGTAGTAGAGGGAACCGCCGGCTTTAATTGACTTTCGAACCAATATATCTAGGGAGTACGCCTTCGCCAAATTTCAATTATTAATTAACTGAAAAAGGCAATCGGCGCCAGTGAGGTTTGAACTCACGATCATTAGATCAGTGTCAGGCTATATCGATGCCATTGACCACTGAGCTAAATCTCCCAATGTGATATGTAGTTTCTATGTGCACATAAATGAATTTAAAATACATCACAGAACACCTACATCACAGCTCGTCAAACGTAGGAAGAGACTTGAGTTTTTAAATATGGACACGCCACCCAAACCACGAGGCTCAATTCACCAGTTGTTAGAGGTAAGCGTACCGCCTATCTTTCTTCCTCCGAACACTTTCTCTTTCTTTCTTGTATGCAGTCCGTCATATTTCCATGTCTCTTCCTAACAGGCTCTGCTAGCCCCTCTGCGCGAAAAATCTAATCGGTTAACAGTTTATTGTTGTTAATCATACAACTGCACTCGTTTGTAAATACCGAAGACGTTTACTTTTATGCTGTTGTATTCTATGCAATATATTGTGCTTGGCGCATATACAACTATTTATTGTTGTATACTATAAGCTAATTACATTATTCATTACGCTATTGTTCTATTGTTAGAAACAAAGATTCTGGCTAGATAATAAATTACAAATGTAGTCCAGACGGGGCTGTAACTTTAACCTAAACGAGTTATTAATTGACAGCTTTTATTAATAAAAATTAAAACTTTTTTTGTGAAATAAGTAAACAACTTTTTCGTAAATTCACAACTTTTATATTTTTAATTCGGTTTAAAACTTATTCGTCACGAAAAACTAAAAATATTTAATTTTAATCTTAGAAAACTTTACAACTTTTTCCTTATTTTTACAACTTTAATTTGAAAAACTAAAAAAGTTAAATTTTGTAATTTTAAATCTCGAGTAAAAGTTTAACCCATTACTGCATGGGTATAGAAATAATTAAAAAGAAACATTTTTTTTGTAAAATTTTCGTTTTTAAGGTTAATCTAGCTTAACTTCATGCTTAGTTTTATAATTTATGACACATCCTTTATTTAGCCCAGTAAACACAAATACATAGCAGGAACCTAGCAGGTACATAACCACTGTTCTATGTGATGTTGCAGCCATGTAATTTTTCTAGTCCTTGGACTTCAACAATTCCGCCTCAAGTTATGTGTCAGTTACATAACATGCTACATATCAGGTACATACCAATAAAAGTAGGCGTTTCCGAATTCTACTTGTAGTTTTTTTTCTTTCTTTTAAATACATTTTATAATACTCGTTACTTGTTATGGTGTGCACCATAGATTTAGACATGGTGAAAATTTTTACGTTTTTTTGATAAACCTAATAATTAAAGTACATAAAAATCTTTATATGTAGCATCCATCAGGTAAAATTCTTATGCAATATGCATTTATACTGTGAAAGCAAACTTAAACAGGCTTAAAAATCATACGTCACATAAAAAGCCAATGTTTAGCAGATAATCATTTAAAAAAAAATAATTTTAATTTTTTGTCTAAAAATATCTAAAATCAGTTTAGTTGAGACTAAAAATTCATGCATTTCTACTACTTAAGGGTAAAACTTTTATTATTAAGAACAATTTTAAGAATATATTAAAATGATATAGACGCCATATTTAGTATCGAATTCATAACATTTTATGTATCGTGTATGTTCTCATACCATATTTATGATACAGAACATGCATGCATGCAATATTGCATAAGCCCTGAGCCACGCCACGCCAGTGACAGTATGTCTTTGATCCTTACCCCGAACTTCCTTTCTGTGAGAAAGGACCATACTAGTTTTACTATTCTAATCGGAAAGTTATGTTTTAGGAGTTTATAAATGACTCCAGGGTGCCACACCCTATCGAACGCTTGTTGAAAGTCGAGTAGGATGAGATGAGCCCCGTGAAGTCCTTGTGGTTAAATCCCTGGGTAATCTTTTCCACCGTGCTTAGAAGCAGATCGTGAGTGCTGTGTTCCGCTCTAAAACCAAATTGGGTTTGAGGCAATACCTCATTTTGTACAGCGTGAGCCAAGATCCTGTTAGAAAACACTTTTTCAGCTACTTTCCATAGGGAGGGGAGAGAAGGCTTATGGGTGTGTAGCTGGAAGGTAGGGAGGGATTTTTTTGAGGTTTTGGGATTAGGATTATTTCCGCTAATTTCCAGTGGGCTGGAAAGTGTGATAACCTAAGGCAAGCGTTTATGTAGGAAGTGAGTGCGACTCTTCGGGGAGGGATTCAAGGGCGGTGTTAGTCCCGTCGAATCCAGGGGCTTTGCGTTTTTTGGTGTGTTTGATGATTGTTTTTATTTCACTGACTGTGGCTGGATCGAAGGGATCAGGGTCTACCCTTGTGAGTGCCTGTTTGACAGTTTCGTCAACCGCCTGGAAGTGAGCGAAAAGATCGTCGGCAGGGAACGGGGTGTATTGGTTGGAGAGGAAGTCTGCGAAGGCTTCAGCCTTTTCCTCATTTATGTGAGCCGTGCCGTTAGGGGTATTTACGTGGGGAATGTCTGGCCTTTTCCTGGTTAAGGATCAGGCCATTTTCCAGGCGGAACCGTCCTCCCGATTAAGTTCAGTTTTGCCACACTTGGTTTTGAAGTTCATTTGGTTTGGATTGTATGTGTTTTTGTCCGTCCGTAGTCTTGTCCTTTGGTCTTTTTTTTTGAGTAATTAGTGCTTTTATATGTTGGGGGATGTTGTAGGGGTGTTTTATAGAGTGGGTCGTGGTCGTACTGGCGGTTTTGAGGGCGTTTTGATACTGGTTTGGAGATGTTCGACAGCGCCATCCAGGTCAACGGTGTTGTTTACCTTTCTGACGCTGCCGAAATTCTCGAATAGTGCCCTCTGAAAGGTGGGCCAGTGTGTTCTAGTCCGTACGTATATGTCAGGTTACATATCCTCTTTGAGGGTTCTAAGGATGGGGTTGTGGTCTGACGAAAGTTCGTCGAGGGTTTGTATGGATATGGGATTTACAATGTTTACGTACATGGCAATATCCAGAACGTCGGGTCTATGTTGGGAGTTTCGAGGGAAGTGGCTTACGTCTGTGAGGGCAAGCACTGACCAGTATTTATTCTCCGATAGCCTTTTTAGATTCGAGCTCGGGAAAGTCCAAAATTATCAAAATTTGCGTTACGTAATACTTGAACGTCCCCTAAGTAAACAAAAAAATAAATAAACATTGGGTAAAAATAAATATAATTTAGTAATAAAGTTAACAACTTTTGTATTTTTATTTAATTTTTATAAAATTTTCAACTTTTTTGTATAATTTCCAAATTTGTTGTGAAAAAAGAAATCACAACATGTTTAGCCCTTCCCCCTCCCCAAAAAAATATAAGACAGCAGTAGGGTGGACATTTACTTTAGTTTACAAATTTTTTATCGTGGGATAAGTTATAATCTTAGACCCGCACCAAATCCCTCTTCGCTACGGCCCAGGCCTAAAACTAAGAAAGGCCACGATAATACTTTGGTCATTTGCATATTATGACTACAGACAAAGCAGTTCTACCAACGAAACAATGGATTTCACTTAAATATGGAATAAAATTTAATGATTAATAAAAGTAAAAATAGACATACCCATGACAATGCAATTGTCTGTGTTAATCTCGAATACCAGAGACAGATTTATATTAAGATCCTTTCTACGGTTAGAAAGTGCGTCCTGTATTTCTTCTCGAGAATTTCTCTAGGTCTCATTTCTTATTTTTTTCATTCTCGAGAAATTTCTTGACTGCAAAAATACACTACAAAAAATATCTATTCAATGGCATTTGGGGCAAAAGTTACTATGTAATTTTTTATGTATTTTCTGTTTGGTATGTTTGTACTAGAAAAATAAAAATATATAGAAAGAAAAACCTCAAAAAAATTTTTTTGGGGTTAAGTCGAGGGGTACCGTATTCGGGGGCTACTTGTGCATCCCGAGGTTATTTGTGGATCCCAGGGCACTCTTGTACTTTTTTTTGTTTATTTTTTGCAAGCGCATTTATTTTATTTTATTTTTTTTTCAGTTGTTACTCTAGAGATATTTTTACAGATAAATATTGACTGAAAATGGTGCGCAATTATGAAAGGACCACAGGGTCCAAAAATTACAAAAATTATACTGACGGTAACCTGGGCCCTATTGGAGATCCTGTAGGATGGTTATTTATTTACTTTAATATTTTACTTATAGAATTATTTTATTCAGTTTTCATAGTTTTTTTTTACTAATACAAGTTACTATAGTAAATATATTTAGCTTAATTGAGTTTTTAATTATAAAAAAAATTCATATCAATATTATAGCAACTGTTTTTTTTAGTATTACTTTCCTTGTGCTTGTAAAAAAAATTATTGTTAAAAAAATCTTTTAGAATATCAAACAAAATTTTACTTAATGTTTTCATACTAGAACATATTAATTAGAATTCCTATAATTTTCAGTAGAGTTTTATTTATAGGCTTATGTATGTTTAGTTATTCATGTTACCCCGTACGTGAAAGTAAAAACTAAAATCGGGCATACCTATATACACGATGTCCCACGATAAACCAATCAATCGATTTGTGGCGTTATTAGGAGAGATATCAAAGTGAAATTTTTACCAGTCAATAAAGACCTTTAAATTTTTGTAGAAAAAAGTGTAAATTTTTGTAGAAAAAAGTGTTCGCCTTTTTTTTTGTTTTTGAGCTAAAGCTAAACAATT
This sequence comes from Brachypterus glaber, assembly GCA_958510825.1. NCBI lineage: Eukaryota > Metazoa > Arthropoda > Insecta > Coleoptera > Kateretidae > Brachypterus > Brachypterus glaber. Next base: position 12,384 of record CAUEHQ010000269.1, on the reverse strand, counting down.
TCATTTTAATATATCTGTTAATAAAGCCACAAATCGATTGATTTGTCTATCGTGGGACACCGTGTATATAGGTATGCCCGATTTTAGTTTTTACTTTCACTTACGGGGTAACATGAACAACTAAACATACATAAGCCTATAAATAAAACTCTACTGAAAATTATAGGAATTCTAATTAATATGTTCTAGTATGAAAACATTAAGTAAAATTTCTATGATATTCTAAAAGATTTTTTTAACGATAATTTTTTTTTACCAGCGCAAGGAAAGTAATACTGAAAAAACAGTTGCTATAATTAAAAATTAGTTAAAAGTAGGTAAATTAATTTCTTTTTAATAAGTGGATTAATTTCTATTTTATATTTAACAACCAAGGAACCACACCGAATATTGGAATCTGTTTGCTTATCTAAAAAAAGTCCAAACATATTTATGTACACACTGTTTTTTGTTTTACTTTTTTATTTTATTTGACTGTAGGTATTTAAATTAGTTTGATTTTACATGAATATTTAAAATAATACAAATAGACAAAAGAGCTAAATTAAATGAAATATAATTAATTAAAATGAAACAAAACAAGAATTACATAAAAATAATAATGTATTTTTGTTACTTTAAATACAATTTAAATGATCTTGCATTTTATGAAATTATTCTGTTTTCCTCGACTTTCCTTAATGTGGACCTGTTAAAAAATACAAAGTCCGATCACTGATTATAAAAAAATTAACAGTTGACCGCGTCAAAAGAGTTCCTTTTTGCAAAGAGTTCCTCCGGAGTTCCTCCGGATTCCTCGGAGTTCCCCCGGATTCCTCGGAGTTCCTCCAGAGTTCCTCCTGTGTCCCTAAAGAGTTACTCTCTGGAAGGGGTAATTTTTGGGGCAAATAAGCCATAGAAATTACCGCTATACAAGCACTACTGTCAATAAGAAGGCACCCCCAAAAAAAAGCTTTGTCCCTGACGGTTTCTGCCAAACTTGGCGCCCCTTCATAACAAAAATTGGCGCCTCCCAAAATTACCTTCCGTGAAAAAAAGCTTTGTCCCTGTCAAGAAAAAAGCTTTGTGCCTAATGGTTTCCAGCAAATTTGGCGCCCCTTCAAAACAAAACAAAAATTGGCGCCCCAAAATTACCTTCGCGAAAAACAGCTTTATCCCTGACGGGGTTTCTACCAAACTTGGCGCCGCTTCAAAAAAAATGGCGACCAAAGGTAGGATGTTTTGATAAGATGTTTGTAACGGCTCATCTAGTTTGAAAATAAAAACGTTAATCCGCATGGGTAATAAATAATAATTATTTCTGACCGCGTCTGAAATTTGTACAAAAGAGTTCCTTTTTGCTAAGAGTTCCTCTGAATTCCTTCGGAGTTCGTCCGGAGTTCCTCCAGAGTTCGTCCGGAGTTCCTCCAGAGTTCCTCAGAGTTCCTTCAGAGTTCTTCAGAGTTCCTCCTGAGTTCCTTTGGCTTGTACAAAATATTTCCTCGCGGTCAGCCCCTCGCAGTTGACATGTTAATTTGTTTGTTTTGATATTCAGCTAAATTTAATCATAACGCCAACAACATCTGCAGCTCTATTCTTGACCATTCGCAAAAATATTTCACATACGCAGTTGCTATGGTATGATTGATCACATATAAGCTTCCTTAGCAACAGCGTATGCGAACTATTTTTGCGAATAGTTAAAAATTAGAGTTGTAAAAAACCTTTTTTTTTAAAGACTTGTTTTATTTAAGTTTTTTTTATTTATTTTTTTGTTTTTTTTTTGTTTTTTTTTTGTTTTTTTTTTGTTTTTTTTTTTGTGAAAATATTCTGACCAAGTCCAAAATATTCAGAAAATCACAACCTTTTTATTAAATCTTTTTATAGACACACAAACGGAAAAGTTCCGAAAGTGAAATGCATGTTTTGTAAAATAATTAAATAAAAAAATTAATAATTGTATAAAATATATGTAGTTTATAAACTTAAAATTTAATAATTAATATAGGTAAAGCTGTTACAACTCAGTTGTAAAAAACCGTTTTAAATTACAACTAAGGAGTTGTAAAACAAAAAACACGGTTTAAAATTAAAAAAATATTTTTTTATAAACCTTCAATTTTTTAATAAAAAAAAATTTGTTTTTTTAACTGTTTTATTACAAGCGCCTAATTGCAGCTCTCCGTGCCGGAGTTTGTTTTGGTTTTTTGTTGTTTGGTGTAAAGTCTAGCTTTGTTTTAAAACGGTTTTTTTTTTTTTAAACAAATGTTTTTTTTCTAAATTTACAACTGTATTAAGAATAGAGCTGCTGGTTCGTCCTAGCTGGGACACCATGTGCAAAAAATGAAACTACGGGAAATTTAAATGGTAAGGTTATCAACGCGCGTAGAAATAAAAAACTGCTAAGCCTGCCCACCTTATTCAAACGTCCATATGTGATAGTAGTCGCAGCGAGTTTTCCAGTAAACATAACCTCAATTAATTGTATTTTTAATGGATGAAGATTTTCAAGAAATTTATTTTCCTAAAGTAATTTGGTTATAGAAATTGTAAGAAGAAGAAGCTATTTAAATAAAAGGGTAAGCTTTAAAATCTATTTAAAAATTAGTTATGTATCAGAAGGTTCTGATTTACATTTCTGAAAACAAGGTCAAATAAGTTTTCTTCTGTTTACAAAACAAATGGGGTGTGGAGCATTTCACTCATCTATGAGGTTTATTGTGGGTCCCTTCAAAAAATCTTTAAAAGTTTTTGGTGTACAGTGCACTCTGTTTTTTGAGGGCTACCTGAAATTTTTGCAGGTCCTGGATATACCTACTTGTTCGAGATATCACTTAAAAATATAGCACAAATAATATGGCATAGCCAAGAAGGTTAGTCCATTTATAGAATGTAAAATAGTTTGCCATTATATTTGGGCCCTGCGATACATCATTAAAAAAAGGATTTAAGGGCAAATCTAAAACCATAAACATATACAGTGTTTCATTTTAAAATTAAAAGTTGGTATAACTTCAAGGTAGACCAAAAGAGGTTTTTAGGACTTATATAAGGTCGAAAATCTCAAAGTGGGAAGATTTATGTCCTGGGTCCATACATCTTTCATAAAGCCCAAGTAAGCCAATTGAAATTGTTTTTTAATTAGGACTCGATACCTGTTATTTGATTAAATATAAATAAGAAAAATAATTTTAAAGTAAATACCAAAAAAAAAAAATTCAAAGTCCAAAATCCTCATTTTTCCAACTGTCCCCAGCACCTTAGGGAACATTCAAGTATTACGTAACGCAAAATGTACCAAAATTCATACACTTCATACATCGGTTCTCGCGTTATTCAAGGCTGTAGAGATTTTATATTAATTTTAGAATTAGCCACCAAAGCTTTTGCACTAAGTCAATATTAAAGGTAAAAACATTATCATCCATAATGACCAATTCTCTGTGTAAGTAGGTTCAAGTTTTGTAGCTGATTTAGGTTCTTTTGAGTGATAATTATTTTTGAATGCTCAAAAACATCGCGTACCTCTTTTAAACGTCATTTTGCCAATAGTAGTTATCCACAGGTACATGAGAAATACGCAACTTTATAAAAAATTTAATTTTTTCAAAAAGCCAGTAAGTGCATAATTCAAAAAAACCTAAAAGTTTTTCTAAATATTTAATATTAATCCAGTTTTTATCTAAATAAAAGCAATTTTGGTTACAGTGTCATTTTGCCAATAGATCATTAAAATTTTAGTATTTTTGGTTATAACTAGAGAACCACTGAACCAATTTCAATGAATCTTTTAATATTAGTTAGCTTATATTTTTAGTTTGAACATAGACCCTGCCGTCACCCTGGTATTGGTTTGTCGTATCTCAAAAAATCCCATTTTCAGGAAATTGAATTTTAAGATGTTTTTCTAAATACAGCCTGTTCCAGAACTCGCGTACCGAAATTTGAGGGTATATTAAAAACCCATTGGAATATATGAAAAAAATTAAAAAAAAAATCCATCTTCAATACTAATTAAAAAGGAAGCTATTTAATCTGACCAATCCTGTTGCTGATGTTAAATTACCTAAAAATTAGTTTTTCCCTACTTATTAGTAACTATGGTTGCATTTTAATGGTTGACTCGTGCATTGTTTAAGACTTTCAACTTTAGAATCTTTTTAGGTTATTATATTTTGACAAAACCGACAGAGGCTATCAAATATTCTATTTTTATAGGGTCACTCCATCCGGCGGTGGTTTTATGATACCTGTCTCAGACGGCAGCAACAAACTGCCGCTGCAACTCCATTCAGCGCGCTGAATGTAGTGTTTTTTTTTATTAGAAACTCAGATCTTTTAATTGATTTACTGGGTATAAATTCTTAATACAAATTAATTAAATAAAAATACAATAACTGAATTTTATTTATTTATTTCAAAGTAATGAACATAGGAAAAAATTTTATCGGTGTTCATTTTCATTTTCTTGATGTTTCTGCAACAGCCATGTGCAAAAGTCGACTCGTAAAGGATAGTCCTCCGGTGTCAAGCATTGTACTCGAGTGTAATGAAAGGGATGCATTTTTTCATCTTTTAGAATTCGTTGAACAGAGGTCTTAGACATATCAAGATTTCTAGCCACGATACTAAGGCTTGTTTCAGGTTCTTCTTCAAAAGCCTGAATGACAGCTTCTTCATTATCAACAGTTCTTGCAGTTCGCGGAGCGCCTTCAATCTCTTTTTTGTTTGGAGTTAAATTTCCAGAATTTCTTGCCCTTTGCACCAATCTTAAAATAACATTTCTGCTAGGATGTTCTCTATTGGGAAAACGAATAGAATATTCTGCAGCACTCCGGCCACACTCGCCATATAAAATTAGCATTTCGCAATACTCTTCTGAAGTAAACATCATGAAAGTTTTGATATTGTTTTATGACATTAATAAATATTTATGTCACATTAATCACCATGTCAACCTACAGAATATGTACCTGCAATAATTAAATTTGCTTCCATAGCTACAAATTCAACCTTTAATGGTAATTTATAATCAGCAACAGTATTGGTCCACTTAAAGCGTTCTTATTTTTGAATTGAACGAAGATGGATTTTTTTTTGAAATTTTTTTCATATTTTCCAGAGGGTTTTTAATATACCCTCAAATTTCGGTACGCGAGTTCTGGAACAGGCTGTATCTTGTAAATCTTATGCTGGATCAGTTTCAAAGATCCAAAAGTATTTTTATTTAATTAATTGAAGGTTTCTTTTATTTTATATAAGAAAAACCAAATTGCAGATACGACAATTTACGTTTTTTTCCAAACCAAAAAACTAATTAATTAGGATCATAATGATTTTATGTTTGGAAGAGTGCAGAAGGGTTATTAATGTTTGAAAATAAAAAACTTTTAATATTTACTTGAACAAGCACGAAAATATATAAAATTAAAAAAAAAGTGAGGTTATGTTTAGGATTTTTTCTAAATCATTAAGGCCCGGTTGTACAAACCTGGTTTAACTTTGAGCGGAGTTCCTTTACCATTGAAACACATGACAGTTGAGCTAGGTTCAAATTTAAGCGAGGTTTGTACAACCGGGCCTAAGAATCAAGATATAAGTATAATTAAACCAAGTTTACTTACATTTTTGCGAGGGGCTGACCGCCAGGAAATCTTTTGTACAAGCCAAAGGAACTTAGGAGGAACTCTGGAGTAACTCCGAGGAACTCTTTGCAAAAAGGAGGAACTCTTTGCAAAATGGAGGAACTCTTTGCAAAATGGAGGAACTCTTTGCCAAATGGAGGAACTCTTTGCAAAAAGGAACTCCTTTGTACAAATTTCAGACGCGGTCAGAAACAATTATTACACTACCTGACATGATTTATATACTATTGATGAGATATATAGGGTCTAGAAGTATTTTTTCTCCTGATTTCCGTTTTTAGAATTCTTCCATCACAATTTTGATATACAGGGTGTTTTATAATAAAAATAGGCATTTTTTTGAACGTCGGGAGATTTCACATTTATGAATATTTTTTTTTTTAATTTGGTACACATGTTAAAAATTTGTGTGCTCATTCGAATATTTTAAAAAATTTTTAAATATCGATTGTCATTTTTTTTTATAATAAAAAGGAAAAGTTTTTTCGTTGCCAAAATTTCAAAAGATGGAATTTTTTGATGTAACTAACAAAAAAACACTCTGTATTTATATGGCTTCAATTTGGTTTCAATTTTTTTTTGAAGGACCTTCTAGAAGCGGCACAATTTGACGTTTTAAGTCAAGTTAAATTATTCAATCAATTAACTAGATGAAACGTTGCAAGCACACTGTCAAAACATCGGCACTATTGTACACTAAAAAAAATATATAACATTTTTTATAGGGCTTAAAAAGAGCTTTTATTTAAAATATAATTTTTTGAAATCGGGTTATAATATGTGAAATATCCTAAAAAAACCTTTTACTGCTTTAAATGCCAATATCTCGAAAACAATGCGTTTTAGGAAAACGTTGTTTATAACATTTTTTGACCAATTTAAAATTATCTTTTATATAAGTGCTAAATTAACCAAATACAATAATAATTGCCTTAATTATAAACAAAAAACGCTAAAAAAAGGAGTTTTACCCTATTTTTACCCCCTTACCCCCAATCGTTTACCCCCAAAATCTAATCAGCGATAAGAAACAATATGCAAAAAACCGCAAGTCGATATCTCATGTAGAAATAGAGTTAGAGTTTACACCCAGACAGACAGACGGACGCAAAAATTTTTTTTACTGCTTTCGACTCAGAATGGCCTAAAACGTCGAGAAATGTGAAAAAAACATGGTCAAAGATTTTGACTTTTCGGCGAAGATTTCAATACATCGGCACTCTTAGTAGCACTAAGTGCCAATTTAATAAAATAAACAAATAAATGATAAAAATAAATAAGGTTAACTTTTTAACATAAATAAACTGTATCTTAAGAAGTAAATAGAACATTGACTTAAAATGTCAAATTCTGGTCCAAAGCCTACTTATTGTTCTTGAACTATGCAAATTGCTGTTAAAATAGCTGACATAACGGACTTAAAATTAATATTGCGCCGCTTCCAGAAGGTCCTTCAAAAAAAAATTGGAATCGAAATGAAGCCAGATAAATACAGAGTGTTTTTTTCATAGTTACATCGAAAAATTCCATCTTTTGAAATTTTGGCAACGAAAAAACTTTTTCTTTTTAATATAAAAAACAAATGACAATCGATATTTAAAATTTTTTTTAAATATTCGAAAAGCACACAAATTTTTAACAAGTGTACCAAATTTGAAAAAAAAACATTTAAATGTTTTTTTCTGAAGGTAATCTTGGGGCGCCAATATTTGTGTCGAAGAGGCGCCAAGTTTGGTAAAAACTGTCAGTGACAAAGCTTTTTTCTCGTGAAGGTAAATCGGGGGCGCGGGCGCCAATTTTTATTTGAAGGGGCGCTGAGTCTGGTAGTAACCGTCAGGGACAAAGCTTTTTTATGAAGGTATTTTTTTGGGCGCCAACTTCTTTTTTTGTAGGGGCGCCAAGTTGAAACCGCCAGGGGAGAAAAGCTTTTTTTTGAGGGTGCTTTATTGGCAGTAGTGCTTGCACAGCGGTAATTTCTACGGCTTATTTGCCAAAAATTACCGAGGAACTCTTAAGGAACACAGGAGGAACTCCCAAGGAACTCTGGAGGAACTCCGAGGAACTCTTTGCAAAAAGGAACTCTTTTGTACAAATTTCAGACGCGGTCGCATTTTTGTATGAGGCGTTGTTAAATTAATATGTTTCACTAATTAACTTAAGTTTTTTCACTTTTTTGCGAAAAAATTTAGGTTGTAAATCTGAGAAATTCTCGCCTCTTAAAAATTCAACATAATCAAGTTACACATCAATGATGTGACATTATTTAAAAGGTATTTTAGTTTAAATTATAGCACTTTTATTTTTTAATTTGGGTTTAAGAGTTCTTAAATTATTTGAAAAGGTAGGTACATTCAAAAGTACTATATTTTTGCCTTCACAACTGCAATTTACTGTTTTAAATAAAAATTATGGTTAGTTTAAATAAAACGACATTCGGTTGAACTTTAACCAAATTTAGGGAAAGAATTATTTTTTTGTGAACAAAATACGAGGGGCTGACCGCGAGGAAATTTTTTGTACAAGCCAAAGGAACTCAGGAGGAACTCCACGGAACTTCGGAGGAACACAGAGGAACTCTTCGCAAAAAGGAACTCTTTTGTAGTACAAATTGCAGACCCGGTCAGAAACAATTATTATTTATTACCCATGCGGATTATCGCTTTTATTTTTAAACTAGATGAGCCGTTACAAACACCTTATTAAAAAATTCTACCTTTGGGCGCCAATTTTTTTTAAAGGGCGCCAATTTTTGCTCTGAAGGGGCGCAAAGTTTGGTAGAAACCGTCAGGGACAAAGCTTTTTTTTTTGAGGGTGCCTTATTGGCAGTAGTGCTTGCATAGCGGTAATTTCTACGGCTTATTTGCCAAAAATTACCCCTTCCAGAGAGGAACTCTTAAGGAACACAGGAGGAACTCCCAAGGAACTCTGGAGAAACTCCGAGGAACTCCGAAGGAACTCTGAGGAACTCTTTGCAAAAAGGAACTCTTTTGTACAAATTTTTGAAGCGGGCAGCCCCTCGACAAAATACCTAACTTTTTCAATTGACCTGTTTTTACATTATTATTATAATAATAACTACTACAGTAGTGTAATTATATTTATATTTTTGATTAAATGCTATATTATTCTTTTAAAAATTGAGATACAACAAAACAATATTGAAATTTTAAAATATTTTGTGAAGATACAACAATTTATTTAAGCATATATTGATAAAATGGTTGTTGGACACTAAAGTACTTAACTGTAGATATACAAATATGTAAAAATCTCAAAATGTCCAAAAATGGAGATACAACAAACCAATACTGGGGGAATGATGTGGCAGCTAAATATGAACCAATTTTAATGAAACTTTCAATGACAGTTATCTTATTTTTTTAGTTTGGACATAGGATATGTAACGTCTAAATCTGCGCATGCTCAGGATTGTTAATGGAAATAGCTCACGAAGCAATGAACCGATTTCAATAAAATTTTATTATATTTTCGGGTTCGTTCGAGTTTTTTCGGTGTTTTCGGGTTTGTTCGAGTTTTTTTTGCTGTTTTGGGTTATTTTCGGGTTCGTTGGATGTTTTCGGGTATTTTCGAATTCGTTCGTTTTTTCGGGTTCCTTCGAGTTTTCTCGGTTTTTCGAGTTTTTTCGTGTATATGCGGGTGTTCGAGTTTTTTCGGGTTCAATTTCGTTCGAGTTTTTTGCTGTTTTGAGGTATTTTCAGATTCGTCGGGTTTTTTCGGTGTTTTCCGGTATTTTCAGGTTCCAAGATACCGGTTTTTAATAAAACACATATGTAATATTTTTTAATAAATAAATTTTAATTTTTTAACATTGAAATTGGCAACTTCAAAAACTTTCAGATTCCAATTTATATCGAAATCCATTAAAATTAACCAATTTAAACTTTTTGCCATATTGAATTTAGAAGCCTTAAAAACTCTTAGGTACCGATTTTGACGAAAATACGACTATAAACTGACTTTTAGCCGCTTAAAAAAAAATTGGCCCACAGTGCATAGTCCAAAGATTTTTTCGATTTTTGATAAAGCCTGCATATGTTTTAGTTTTACCTATAAAAATTAGTGCCAGATTTATTTTCTTTGTATACAATTAAAAGAAAAACATTGCAGACATGCAAAAAGTGCAATTTTTACCCTAATGACCCAAGATCGATATTTGAAATCTGTAAGTACTAGCATAAAACCTTTTCATTAAAAAATAATGTTACATTTTTTTTTAAATTTAACATAGAGAGAGAGAGAGACCATTGTGTAGTTTTTTTAAGTTGCTGTGGTCACAAATTTTCCAGACTGACAGACAGTTCGTCACCCCAGTATTGGTTTGTCGTATCTCCATTTTCGGATATTTTGAGATTTTTACATTTGTTTATCTAAAAGCAAGTACTTTAGTGTCCAACAAACATTTTATCAATATATGCTTTAGTTACTAAAATAAATTTTCGTACTTATCTCCACAAAATATTTTAAAATTCTAATATTGTTTTGTCGTATCTCCACTTTTGAAAGAAGAAGATAGCATTCAATCAAAAATATTATTTTATTAAAAAAAAATATATAATGTCACTATTATAGTTGTTGTTATTATACTAATAATAGTGTGAAAACAGGTTAATTGAACAAAAATTTCAACCTCGTATCATTTTGTTCAAATTAACAATCATTTTTAATCAAGACGGTAGTTAAAATCGCAGCTGCGAAGTTAAACAAAATAGTGTTTTTGAATATACCGATTTTTTCAAATAATTTAAGAACTATTAAACCGATATAAAAAAATAAAAGCGTAATAATTTAAACTAAAATACCTTTTTTTCACTACCAGCCTAAAACCACATCTTTATTACTGTTCTTTTCATTGGTAGAAATATTATTTCTCTACCTATGACGTCAGAGGTTCTAAAAATAATGAAATTGCACCATGGTTAATAATGAATTTTTATTCAGCTGTTTTGGCATCTGACGTTTCACTTAATTATTAAATCACATTGCTATTTACAAGTGTCTTTAGGCACCAAATTTATTTATTGCATGATAAATTAAAAAATATTAACTAAATTAGTACCTATAAAACATGTTTTACAAAAAACACTTCGAAAAGTGAAAATCATTGGTCCATCATATTCAATCATAGATTATACAACCCATATATTACCATAAGGATCATAGATTACTAGAGGTACAACCCCCATATATTGATTTTTGAGACAATAGATTCTCCCTCACAGTTTTCGCCTGTCCCCTTATTTCTGGGGGAGTACCAGAATCAGCAATTTGACGCAGGTCAAAAATGTTAAACTTCTCTCACTTGGTAAATAATATACTATTAAACGTTGTCACACACGGCGCGATTTTTAGGTCGATAACAAAAAAAAATGGCCCAACGCGAAACTATCCATAAACTTTTTTTAGATTTTAAGCTTTCACGGCCATTAAGATATAAAGAACTTTCACTTTCGGGTTTAGACCGTGTTAATGGATTTTCACTTTCCGACGTTTCGTCTCTTACTACTAGAGACATCTTCAGGGATTAATCTGAAACTAAGTTTCGAATCAACTTGTGTCACTATTTATGACGAGTTGTGGTTATTCACCCGTGACGAGGTTTTTCCTATCAAAGACTTCCATATTGCAGGTAAGTGGTAACCAGTGTCCCGATTGATATTGTTAGGATGCTTGATGATTTCTATCGATTCCCGTATCTTCCTAGGCATTTTTCTGTTTTCTGTTAATATTTGTTTTGTTTCAGACAAATTGATTTTATGACCTGTTTCATGTACATGTTCGGCTACTGCCGATAAGGAAATTTGTTTCTTTCTTATACTGCGCTCATGCTCTTGAAGTCTTGCAGTAGCCGAACATGTACATGAAACAGGTCATAAAATCAATTTGTCTGAAACAAAACAAATATTAACAGAAAACAGAAAAGTGCCTAGGAAGATACGGGAATCGATAGAAATCATCAAGCATCCTAACAATATCAATCGGGACACTGGTTACCACTTACCTGCAATATGGAAGTCTTTGATAGGAAAAACCTCGTCACGGGTGAATAACCACAACTCGTCATAAATAGTGACACAAGTTGATTCGAAACTTAGTTTCAGATTAATCCCTGAAGATGTCTCTAGTAGTAAGAGACGAAACGTCGGAAAGTGAAAATCCATTAACACGGTCTAAACCCGAAAGTGAAAGTTCTTTATATCCATAAACTTTTCTTAATAAGTCTAGTTTCTATTTCATACTAGATTTAAAATAACCCATCAACGAAAAAAAAATTTTTTTCAACTTTTTATTTTTTTCAGAGTATTGTTTGAATCAAGTTTATTGAACTTTTTTCATATTTTAAAAGTCCAAACTAATTTTGGGTTTTGGTTTGGACTTTTGATTTAAAAAATATCAGTTTTGCCGTAAAAGTGTTTGTTAAAGAAAAATAAACCATGGCAATCTATGATAATCTGCATATTTCGATTAAGTATGTATTTTATACATTGTATAAATATTTTTAAAGTCAGCGACCCAAATCACTTAAAAGCAGTTAAAATAGCCAGCCAAAATTTTAATATTCGCCAGTTTAATAAATTTGGTCCAAAAAAATACACTGAAAAAATAAAAAGTTGAATAAAATATTTTTTCGTCGATGGATTATTTTAAATTTAGTCTGAAATAAAAGCCAGACTTATGAGTAATCTTAAGCCTAGTTTCGCGTAGGGCCATTTTTTTTGTTATTGACCCAAAAAATCGTGCC
>CAUEHQ010000268.1:0-17128 GCA_958510825.1 Brachypterus glaber | reverse complement strand
AAGCAGTAAGGAAACAAACACAGGATATTAGACAAATCGGCAAAGGAACACTCAATATAAATGAAGTTAGGGAACAAGTAAGAAAAGTAAACAGTAGAAACTATCCAAGAAACAAACAAGAAACTTATAAAAATGATAAAAGAAACAAGCTAGGTTGCAGAAGGTGTGGATCTAGAAATACCCATAGTTTTAACAGTTGTCCAGCAGCAGGAGTCATGGTTGTAAAAAATGGGCCATTTTAAAGAAAAATCTCCAATGTCGACTGAGACGGAAAGGAAAGCAGTGGAGAAGAAGTAGAAAATTTTCTTCAACTAGAGGTAGGCAGTATTAAAATTTGTAATATTTATTCTAAAAGTATAAATGAGCCCTGGTATGTAGATTTGGAAATTAAAGCAAATCCATAAGATTCAAAATATATACTGGAGCGGATGAGTCAATTTTAACATTTGATGAATTTTGCAGGTTGGGTATTGATGATCGTAAACTAAAATCAACCAAAGCACAGCTCATGGGGCCCGGAAAAGGGGATGCACATAGGCTAGACGTAGCTGGAAAAGTAGAACTAATGGTGAAAGGAAAAGGGACAGAAATAACTAAAGTCAAGGCATATGTTGAAAATGCAAGAGAAAACCTGTTGGGGCGGCCGGCTTTACTTCAGCTGAAAATAGCTCAATTTTGTAATGGAAAACTGGAGCTATCCCATGTAAATCAAAAACCACCAATTCCTCAAAAACAAATTTTTAATATAGTAGTAGTAGTAGTAATGGTGGGGAGGTCAAGCCTGGCAACTAGACCATATGGTCCTTTTTGCCTACCCCTGTGTTAGTAGTTTTTCTACTCTAACGAGGATTTTAGTTGTTGTACCCCGGGACCTACAGTTTAGCGAGGAATCCGAACCTCGTTTTGTCGGCTTTTTTGGCTAAGTGAGCGGCTTTGATCCTTAAGTTTATTGGCTGCCAGTGCACTTGGACCGGCGCCAAACTGCTTAAGGATCATTTTCGCTTGCAGCCTTAGTACAGATCCTGGTTGCTTGGAAGTCCTTAAAGTAAGCTCTGCCAACAGACCTGACAGCTACCTTGCTGCTCCCTCTCGGTGCGCCCGGGTAGTATCACAGGTCCGAGTGCTATGCGGCATTATCCACTGCAAAACTTTTTCTGTACTGTGTGCTTAGATCTTCGGCAGCACAAGCCGACGTGGTGGGGAAACGACGGTATTTTATTTCTGTGAAAAAGTTGTTCCACAACCGAGGATTGAACCCCGGCCTCTCGAATACTAGATCGAGGCGTTCACGACTGAGCTACCGCCGCCACCAATTTTTAATATAAATAAAACAGGAAATAAATTCGAAAATATATTTCAAGGAATTGGAAAGTTCAAAGATTACCAATATTCAATTAAAATAAGCGATAAAGCAGTGCCGTACGCGGTAGGGTGTCCTAGAAGGATACCTTTTGCATTCTTAGAAGAATTAAAAAATGAGTTAAATAAAATGCTGCTAGAGGAAATCATAGAAGAAGTGACTGAACCAACAGAATGGTGCTTTCCAATTGTAGTAGCTAAAAGAAAAAATGGGAAAATTAGGTTATGCACAGATTATACCGAGTTAAATAAGTGGGTAATTAGAGAAAGGCTATTTTTACCAACTGTGGACGAATCATTAATTAAACTACGAGGAGCCAAAGTGTTTTCAAAATTGGATTGTAGTGCGGGCTTTTGGCAGATACTTCTAGACCCAAAGTCGTCAGTCGTAACAACATTTATTACACCTTTTGGGCGATTTAGATACCGTAGACTACCATTTGGGATTTCCTCGGGACCGGAAGTGTTCCAAAAGCGATTACAGACGATTGGCCTTTTAAAAGAAATAATCGTGCATGCTGATGATATCGTGGTCATTGGAGAATCACAGCAGGATCACGATGAAAATCTAGAAAAAGTACTAAAGGTCCTGCAGGAAAATGGTATAACCCTCAATCCGAACAAGTGCGAATTTAATCTGACAGAAATACAATTTTTGGGCAATATTATTGGCCAAGAGGGTGTTAAAATAGATCCGAGTATGACAGAGGCGATTAGAAACTTTCCAACTCCCAAAAACTCTACGGAGTTACGACGTTTTTTGGGAATGTTCAATTATGTGACAAAATACATAAAAGGTGCGTCAGATAAAACAAAAGAGTTTAGAGACCTTCTGCGCAAAGATTCAGTATTCTTATGGACAGAAAATCTTCAAGAGCGCATGGAGGATTTAAATCAGGAGTTAAGTAGCACGCCGGTACTGGAAATTTATTATTCCCAGCTGGAGACTCGAGTAACTTGTGATGCATCGCTTAGTGGATATGGAGGAACATTGGAAAGCTTCAAACTGATAATATTTGGAGGGTGGTAATGTATGTTTCTGGGTCCTGGAATGAAGTGCAAAGAAGGTATGCAACAATAGAAAAAGAAGCCCTAGGTATTACAAGAGTAGTGGAGAGGCTACAGCAATTTTTGGTGGGATTATTTTTCTGTCTGCGTACGGACCATTTGCCACTGCTGAGTTTGCTCAAAACAAAACCCATTGCTGAATTAACAACAAGAATGCAAAGATTCAGAATGAGATTGCTAAGATTTACATTTAATATAGAGTATATCCCAGGGCGTGAGCTCTATACTGCAGATGCACTACCAAGGGGGCCATTACTTAACACACTTGCTGAAGAAGAGGTGGAATACGATCAGGTTTTTATAAATAGCATTGAAACCCTGCATCGCTGTAATGAAATACAGGAAGTACAACAAAATTCAGAGGTTCTGCAAAAGCTCAAAGAAACAGTGACAAAAGGCTGGCCAGAATATTCAAAAAACTGTCCCAAAGAGCTGGGCCCGTATTTTAAGCACAGAAATGACATTACCTTGGTAAAGGATTTGCTAGTATACAAAGATTATAAAAAAGTATTTGGAAGACATACATATTGGTCACCAGGGTATAACTAGATCAAAATTGAGGGCTAAATGTTCTGTATGGTGGCCATCGATAATGAGGGATATTGAAAATCATATAGGAAACTGTGAAGTATGTCTGAAGCAACAAGATGAAGTACACAAACCATTTTTAAATGTAAAAGTACCTCATTTGCCCTGGACACAAATAGGAGCGGACTTATGTTATCATCAAAACAAGACATATCTCGTCATTCAAGACTACTATTCCAAATTTCCATTTATATTCAAGCTTAAAACAAGTACGGCCCAGAAAGTCATTGAGAAATTCAAGCAAGTTCTTAATACTATGGGCGTTCCAGAAATTTTACGTACTGATAATGGACCCCCGTTTAATTCTTTAGCATTCAAAACATTTTTAAATGAATGGAAAGTAAAACTAGTCACAAGTAGCCCATATTTTGCAGCCAGCAATGGGCAGGCAGAATCTTGCTTAAAGATAGTCAAAAGAATCCTAAAGAAAGAAAATGATCCCTATTTAGGGCTATTGGCATATAGAAATACGCCGTTGCCCTGCGGAGCGTCTCCAGCGCAACTTTTGATGGGTAGAAACCTGAGGGATATACTTCCATCACTTGAAAAAAATCTAATACCCAAAGTACCAGACCATAAGAAGATACAAAAGTACCTAGAGGACGAAAAAGTCCAAACGAAAAAGTTAAACAAGCTGTACAATTTAATAACAGACACAAAGTCCGAGTTTTAGAGCCGCTGAAAGAAGGAGCTAGAGTATGGATACGCGATAAACACATGGAGGGCAAAGTTGAAGGTGCTACAGAACATCCTAGGTCATACACAGTATATACTCAGAAGAAACCGTAAATTTCTCACAAAACTACCTTCAGAAACTCTAAAACCTCCCAGCAGCAAGAAACAAGAAACCGTAGAAACAAGACCAGAAGTTAACATAGCATTACCTCCAAAAAGTCCGAATAAAACCCAAAAGCCTGCACACGCAGCTTTTCTACAAAGAAATCCAATATCCACGGTAGAGCTAGCGGTTCCAGGTCCCAGTAAACTTTCACAAGAGTTCCCGTCCAAGGGCCAGCTAAAGACTGCCCTAAACAATGAAAAACCCAAGTTCCAAGTTTCACCAGCGCCCAATCACCAAGTTCCAGCGGGGCCAGTTCAACAAGTTCCACCAGTGCCCAATCACCAAGTTCCAGCAGGGCCAGTTCACCAAGTTCAATTCCAGTCGAATCACCAAGTCCGCCGTTGAGCCCACTGTCTATTCCAGGATCACACAGTAGTATAAAAATATCAGAGGTGCCCCAAAATGCGGTAGAAAGTGTAAAAGAAAAAAGACAAATAAAAAGGCCAGCAAAATATAGAGACTTAGTTCTGGACATGTTTTAAGTGACAAATTAATAAACATTAATGTTATTAATAATAATGTAAATATTAATACGGTGTAATTTTTAAATTAAATGTAAATATGGTAATATGTATTTTATTAGTAAAATAAGGTAAATGAAACAATTGTAAATAATTAGTTTATAAGTTTAATGTTTTTATAAAATTATATAATTGTTATATATATATATATATATATATATATATATATATATATATATATATATATATATATATATGCGTCGCTAGTATGCCCCGACAGATGTAAAGGTCATCCTGACCAGTGTTCCCTACATGCCTGTAATAAACATACGTACGTACTCTATCTGTGCTCTATTATAATATTAAACAATATCCATATGTGGGAGGTCGAATTTAAATATTCATTACAGTAATAAATAAATATGTATGCTCCAAATATAAGTGATTATAATCATGTGGGATATATCCCACACCCTGAATAGTGTACGGGAATATACCAGTGCAGTGTTAATTTTCTTGTCCAAGAAGAAATTAGACGATCCTCCATTAATATGAAGCAAAAAGTATGTAATTTTTGTGAAAAGTGCTTCAAAAATGGCACCATCATGGTTTAAACAGAATTATTATCTGCAAGGGTGCTTAAAGTTTTTCACAAAGAATATTGTGAATCTCAGTATAAATTTATTGATCTTTCTATAATGAACAGAAAGAAAAAGCATCTGATGTACTAAATGTTAACTAAAGCAATCAACAATTGTGAGAACGTTTTTAATGTTATGCACCCAATAAAACAGAAATGTGTTTCCTTATTAACCCCTTCACAGTGCAGTGAAAATAAAGTTTTCGTGCCAAAAATGTGCTAATTAATTTTTTTAACATGATATTATCATGTTGTATGTTTTTGGGGTCGCTGAATCTGAATCTATCTATCATCTATCAAAAATAATACATTCTTTTAGGCAGTTATTTCTTCTATTGTGAATACTAAAAAAGTTATGCCCAGAAACAATTTTTTACGTTTTGGGGGAGAGGAGGAGGGGCTAGAAAAAAAATATTATTACACTTTTTGTGTAATTTTATTTTACCTTTTATGTGTTTTTTAATTTTTCTCCTATTATTAATAATAAAAAAAATACGACCAAAATAAAAATTTAACCCCCGTTTTACCCCCAACCGATTTAGCTGAAATACGAACTTGTACAATATAATATAAAAATACATCTGCATACCACATTTCAAGTCGCTAGCTCAAAGCATTCTTAAGTTATCGTGGATGCTACTATAGCAGTTTCACACATGTGAATGCATTCATGGCACAAAGTGTTTTTGCCTCTATGACAATCACTGTGAAGGGGTTAAGGTCTATTAGCCAATGGTATTTGCATGTAGTATTTTTTTACCAGGTAAAACACTAAAATGTTAAAATCCAAAATTTTACACCAAAAGCCAAGAAAAAAGTTCCGATACATGTAGATCCAAAAATCGTTTTTAAGGGTACCATGGGCGTTTAAAAATGGTGTATTTTGAGAGACCGTAATTCTCTTAGAATCGGTTTTTGGAACTACATGTATACAAACTTTTTTTCTTAGTTTCTGATGGCGTCGGTATGGTAAAAAATGTTACACCAATACTAAGGTGGGGTATAGGTAACCCCATCAGAAAAAAAAGAAGAAAAAAATATGATCACACAGGGTGACACAAATTTCTACTCATCACATCTCTACTCGCGCACATCTCTACTCACACACATTTCTACTCACACACAACTCTACTCAAACACATCTCTACTTACACATATCTCTACTCACACATAACTCTACTCAATGTCATTAACGTCGATTGACTTTGACATTTATTTAAGTAGAACTAGGATTTCATGGCGGAACAAAGCACTAATCTAAATTAATTTATTTTTCTGTAGTTCAGCTTTTCAGTTGGTTTATTGCAAACAAAATTTATTATAAGGTTTATTACTATTAATAGTAGTAGGGTATTAATAAAATTTATTTACAGTAAACAAGCTGATTTACAACAAAAATATTAAATTATTTGAGTTACTGCTTTGTTCCGCCATGGTATTTTAGTTTCAATCAAATAAATGTCATAGTTAATCGACGTTAATAACAATGAGTAGAGTTGTGTGTGAGTAGAGATTTGTGTGAGTAGAGATATGTGTGAGTAGAGATGTGATGAGTATACACGGTGTATTTGAAATAGCGTAGGAAATTTTAACAGGTGATTTTAAATGATAAAATATGACGAAAAGTTCCTATAAATATATGTCTAAAAATGCGTCATAAGGGAGCTACGCCCCTTTGAAAGTGGCTAAAAAAATCGGTTTTTATTTAATAACTCAGGAACCCTTCGAGATATATCAACGAGGTTTTGCACGTCAACTAATCCTACCAAGGCCCGTTTTTATGTGTTATTTTCATGTACTTATTTCAACCAGGGGCGTGCGAAACGGGGGGGGGGGTTATTAGTTTTT
This sequence comes from Brachypterus glaber, assembly GCA_958510825.1. NCBI lineage: Eukaryota > Metazoa > Arthropoda > Insecta > Coleoptera > Kateretidae > Brachypterus > Brachypterus glaber. The sequence continues at coordinate 10,323 of CAUEHQ010000268.1, read as the reverse complement.
TGTCCCAAACTTTTTTCTGTGTAACTTTTTTGCAATGTTATTTTTGAAATATGATTCCTCAGGTCAAAATACATAAAAAAGGTACTCTTGTTGTAATACTGTAGGATTAACCGTTTTCGAGAAAAATTCATTTGAAGGTGAAATTCCACGGTTCGAGGACGAAAAATTAAATACTAAAATGTTGAAAACCAAAATTTTAATGATGCAGGGTCAATGTACATTAAAATCTAAGAAAAAAAACCTCATATACAGGTACTTCCAAAAATCAATCCTAATGGAGCTATGGTCTCCTAAATATGCACCATTTTTAAAGGGCTATGGTAGCTTTAAAAGCGTTTTTTCGACCTACATGTATGGAAACTTTTTTTCTTAGTTTTTGATTTAGAATAACATTGCATCATTAAAAGTTAGGTTTTCGACATTTTAGTATTTAATTTTTCGTCCTCGAACAGTGAAATTTCACCTTCAAATGAACTTTTCTCGAAAACGGTTAATCCTACAGTATTACAACAAGAGTACCTTTTTTATGTATTTTGACCTGAGGAATCATATTTCAAAAATAAAATTGCAAGAAAGTTACACAGAAAAAAGTTTGGGACAAAAAACTGATAAGGCCCCCCCGTTTCTCACACCCCTGGTTTAAATAAGTACGTGAAAATTACATACAAAGATGGGCTTTATTAGGATTAATTCACGTGAAAAACCTCGTTAATATATCTCAAAGGGTTCCTGAGTTATTAAATAAAAACCGATTTTTTTAGCCACTTTCAAAGGGAGGTAGCTCCCTTATGACGCATTTTTAGACATATGTTTATAGGAACTTTTTCTCATATTTTATCATGTAGAATCACCTGTTAAAATTTCCTACGCTATTTCAAATACACCCTGTAGATGTCTGTCACCCATCACACATTTTTTATTGTTTAAAATTTTTATGTGCTATTTATATTGTTTATAATAAATAAATACAGACTACTAAATATAAAACTTTTTATTTGGTGTAATATAAAAAAATAAGTAAAATGTTTTTTTCAACAAAAAAAATCAACCTAAAATAAAAAATAGAAATGGTTATAAAAAACCTAACATAGATATTCCTAATCTGAAAATATGGACGAACAAAAAAAAAAAAAAACTATTGACAAATGTTTAGTTTTCTTATTTTTTAGATATAAATTATCATACAAAATTTATACATGAAAAAAAAAATAAATTAAATCGTTCTTTTTTAAGCACATTCGGTTCTGTTCGGAATATAGACTTTTCACACAACCTCAGTTCCTACTGGGTTACTTTCACCTTAGAATGGGGTCCTGCGTCAAACTAAGGGTCTATTAGAATATCCCGAAATATATGTTTTGCAAAATTATAAATAAACGTTCATCACTATCGGTAGGAAACAATTAACACGTTGAACACCAAGGGCGGATCCAGGAATTCTTTTATAGCGATATCTGTGTTCCTAGTGATAGGACCCACACCATATTTATGAAAGCTTGTTGGTGCTGCACCGAGCTACTCCGAGTTACAATTTTTAGCCAACCAAATAAATACTGTATTTATTTTTCATACAACAAATACAGTATTTATTTGCTTGGCTGAAAAGTGTAACTCGAAGCACATAGATCCCAAAAACTAACTTTTTTCGCAAACTTCAATTTAAGTTCTGCTGGAGCAGAACTTGTCTACTTGGTGTCGGTATAAACCTACATAAATATGGTGTGGGTTCCATTACTCATAACCGACCCAGACAGCACAGTATAACTATTAGATATCGAGGGGATATACTTTCTGGATATGGAGTATATCCAGTGGATAGCCTGGACTGCCATTAGATATCCCATGGACATCCAAATGTCCGCCTATATCCAGGATATCCACAAGATATCCATTGGACATCTATTTTTTAACCTCTCTAAAGTATATCCATGGATATCCATTAGATATCCATCATAGATATCCAGGATATTCATGGATATATCCATGATGGATCTCTAATGGATATCCAATTGAATATACTTTAGGAAGGTTAAAAAAATAGATGTCCAGTGGATATCTTGTGGATATCCTGGATATATATATTTTTTTTCTGTCATTTGGCTTATAAGTTTGCTTATTATAAGGTTTATTACTATTAATAGTAATAGGGAATTTGTTTGCAATATCAAACTTTTAAGCTGATTTACGGAAAAAACATTGAATAAAATTTAGTGCCTTGGGGGTCGTCCATAAAATACGCCGCACTTTTTTAGGTGATTTTAGACCCCTCCCCCCCCCCATGTCACACATTGTCACAAAGTCTTGACCCCCTCCCCCTTGGTAACGTCTTATTCTAATTTTACTACAATTAAAGGCATATTTGTAGTAACACGTCTTTAAATTAAATATAACACTGCAAATTCACAATTTGTCAAAAATACTTATTACTAATGTTTTTGCCAAATTTTCAACACAGTGCATCTTATAGTAAAACTATGAAGCAATTCCGAACGGCAAAATATGAATAGATAAATTGAACTATTCTAAAAAATTCTGTCAGAATGTAAAAAAATAATTTTGAGTAGGTCAATAAAATGTTTGGTGTGACGTCAAACTCGACGAACCCCTCCTCCCCTCCTCCATGTAACACTTCGTCACAAATGCCTGACCCCCCACCTAAATGTGTGACGTGTTTTATGGACGACCCCTTGTTCCGCCATGGTATCCTAATTGTAATCAAATAATTGTCAAAATCAATGACAATGAGTAGAGATGTGTGTGAGTAGAGATATGTGTGAGTAGAGATGTGTGTGAGTAGAGATGTGCGTGAGTAGAGATGTGATGAGTAGAGTTGTGTGACCCTATTTCTTTGTTCTTTGCAACTTTTTAATTTTTTTATCAAAACAGGGTTGTTTTTGAACTATTTTAAGGTAAATTTTTGCGTTTTAGCATTTTATTGTCTTAAATTGTATCTACTCATTGCATTAGTGTAATAGCTGGATGTTGTCCATATAGAAAGTCTAGTTTCTCATAAAACTGAAAATCATTATGCCCAGAACCACTTCCATTAATTGCTTGTTTTTTTCATATTTTAATTCAGTGCATAGTTCAGTCTAAATTTTAGACTCTAAAATGCTTTTATTCTGTAAAGCCATCTGATCCATTCCATTTTTAAATAATCAATACTTCTCTAACATTCTTTTTAAAGCTGTAAGTGTTGAATTTCATGTTAATGTCCATAGAGTCTGGATAGTACGGTACATCAAAGGTATTTGTCTTACTAAGACTAAGACAGTCTCAGTATTTTTATTTTAAATTATTTGGCTAATGCAAGTATGATTTATTTTTTGTAATCCATGACTTTCAATTTCGTTTATGGTCAGTCTTAATATTTTGTTTACCTAAAATAGAAAAGTAAATATTAAATTTCATCTATTTTGGTTTTAAAAAATGGTATATTGCACTTCCCAAATACTTGAAAAAATTATTTTTTTCGAAAAAGTTTTCAAAAAAACTTAAAAATTTACAAATTTTTAATTTTTTTTTAATAAATTTTCTTTTTGCGAAAAACAAAAAAAAAATTAATTCTAAAAAACTTGAAAAAAAATTCAAAATTTTTCAATTTTTTTTTATTTTTTGTTTTTGTAAAATTTATCCTTATAATAAAAGTAATTTTTCCTGAAAAAATTACGTTAATCGGAAATCCCTTTCAGCCTTTTTCAATTTTTTTAAAAGTTCAACCCCCCATAACTTTTTCGTTTTTGGGGGGATTTTCCAAGAACAATAGGGTTCTTCCTCTCGTAGAACTTGATTTTTCCTGAAAATTTCAAATCGATCCGATTATTCGTTCTTGAGTTATCGTGACTACAAAAAACGTGACATCAGACAGACGGACCGACGGACGGACGGACATTTGAAAACAAAAATTGCTTATTTTTTCATGAAACAAATTTATATGCAAGAATTTTTTTTCTAGGGCGATTTTTGTTTTTTTTTGAAAATTTGAAACTACCGTATAATATTATTCTAGCGCAGGCGCTGTGAATAATATAATAAGGACTAAAGAAGAGATATAATGTTGTGGACTACTTTTTACAAGCTTTTATTTAACTTGCAATGTTTGTTTAGGGCAAATCTGCCAAAGGCTTTTTCGACCACTTAGAATTTACTTAATTTGGTACACAACTCGGCTGACAATACATTTTTATATAAAACTTACCCACCAACCCCCCCCCCCTAAAATTAAAAACCCCCTTCATCTCCTCATCACCCCCGTATAAGGTTAAGTTAACCCCCCTCTGTTTCATCCACTTAGACTATACTTAGACAGCTTAAATTTGGTACACATGCTTATCTCGGCTAACAATATAGTTTTATATAAAATTTACCCCCCAACCCGCCACCTCTAAAATTAAAAAAATCCATTTTTTTCACACATGAGATAATTTAATGTACTTAGAAAGGTAAGATTTTGTACACATGCCTAACTTGGTTGACAATAAAATTTTATATAAAACTAAAACTAAAATTATGTTACATACTCATCCAGTAAAACAAAATTTTACAATAAATTTTACATCCCCCTTATCTCCCCATCACCCCCATACGCGTATAAGGCCAAGTTTACCCCCTCTCTGTTTCACTACGTAGAGAGTTGAAATTCGGTACACATGCTTATTTCTGATGACAGTACAATTTTGTATAAAATTTACCCCCAATCTCCCCACCCTTAAAATTAAAAAAAAAATCCCTTTTTTCACCCACATCTTTTTAGATGTGAGACCTTTTTTTTAATCATCAAAATTTCTGTCAGTCAATCATATACAAATATACATGTAAGGATTACCATTAAATAATGCACAGGGCCGGCCTTTGCATTTCGGCGCCCTGAAGCAAGATTCTGTTTCGGCGCCCCTATTTAAAATAAAGTTTGTATCCTACAAAATTTTGAAGACTAAAAAATGAAAAATAAATTTATATTAAAAAAACATTTATAAGAACAAACTTTTATTTAACTGCACTAAAAAAAAGAAAATAAGCTTTCAAGTAAATCAAACCCATCATTTTGTTACATTATACAATTTTATATGATATAAAATTGTATAATGTAACAAAATGATGGGTTTGATTTATTTGAAAGATTATTTTCTTCTTTTTAGTGCAGTTAAATAAAAGTTTGCTCTTAAAAATGTTTTTTACTATAAAGCTATTACGAAAAGCCTTTTACTTGTTTTATTATACATACCTTAAAGTCTGAAATCCAAATTTTTCCTCTTTAAAACTAAATTTATGTACAAAAGATAGTGTCTTAGACCATTCCCATCAGCAAAGTTTCATTCCGATTGAACAACCATCAACTTTTTTTTCTTTTTCATTTCAATTCACACTGTATAGCCTCAATCAATTATTCTTTTTTAATGCTGTTCATGGCTTCTGTCACAGTAACTGGGTTGCTATTTACTGCAAAATACATGTGAAAATCATTTTTTTTCGGAGGTTGTGATTGCACGGTTCAACAGGACTACGAATTTCTGGTACACTGGAACTAATGCTAACGCTAGAGACAGGTAACAGTGCTGGGTAATGTGACTCAACGTTTTCCCCTATTTCTTCAATTTCTGCCACAGGTTCTTGGCCCCTTGCAAAAAACTAGTGTCCAATTCGTCAACGTTTTCGGCACTTATCTGCGTACTGTCGATTGACACATCATCCACAGATATCACATGTTCAAACACCACTTTGTCGTTTTGTTTCGATTTTTCGTGGTTTCTGTCAGTTTTTTTCACCTGCGTTATTTTTGTATAATATTCATGTAATGAAACAAGAGATACTATGAATATTATATATTTCAAAACACAAGTAACGAGTTTACAATAATAATTATAACTAGGTTATGTTACGGACGCATAGCCCGCCAAGAGTGTACAACTAAAGTGCGCACTCTGTGGACACATAGAGGCAACACATGTTATATGTGTTGCATATATTATACATCCTCCCTCCTATAAATTAAGTTTATCAGGTTTTTTTATAATTCTGCCTGAGCGGGTTGTTTTAACAAGTTCAGCACCTTGAGGTGGAACCTCGGGTGGAACCTCCGGTGGCTCAATAGAAGCGTGAGATTCATGTCTTCGGGGGGAAGATAACTTAGGCAAAATAGGGGGGTTGAGAACTTTAGGAATTTTCTCAATATTAATTTGTTCATCAAAAACCTCATTTATAGGTTCAACAAGGGGGTCTTGTTTATATTGGTTTTGAGACACCCTTAAATCATATCTATTACGGCGAAGTAGATTGCCTAAATTATCTTTTACAATATATGATCGAGGAGCGTTATGAATATCTATTATTTTACCTGATTGCCAGTTATTTCTTATATGATCATACATTGTGATGTTATCATTTTTGCTAAGAGGTATAAGCTCTTTAGCATCTTTATTAAAATATGACTTATTTATATTTTTCTTTAACTCTATTTTTTCTACCACCCCTGTACACAATGTTGGTAATAACAAATCAAAGGCAATGGGTAATTTAGTTTTACACATTCTAGAATTTAGTAACTGAGAAGGTGAATAACCCATATTTTTTAAAGGCATGTTTCTATAATTTAACAATGCTGAATCTATATCTTTTCCTCCTTCTAAAGATTTTTTTACAATATTTTTTGATATGGATACCCCCTTTTCAGCAAGGCCATTCGAGCGAGGAAAATTCGGACTTCTTAGTGACAAATTAAAATTCCATTCAGTGGCAAATTTTTTAAAATTTTCACTGTTAAATGGCACATTATCCCCAACTACAGTATCCGGAGAGCCAAATCTACTAAAAACAGATTTCATTTGATTTATTACTGAATTGGAACTTTTATCTGGTATTTTTAATAATTCAAGCCAGTTGGAATAAGCATCAAACATAACAAGAAAATTAATTTTTGCATAAGTAAAAATATCAACACCAATACGTTCCCAAGGTCGCGTTGGAGTTGGATAAGGCATTAAAGTTTCTTTGGAATTTTTTCTTGCGTGTTTTTCACAAATTTTACAAGAGTTAATATATAATTCTATATCGGACGATAATTTCGGCCAATAAAAAATTCCACGAGCTAGATTTTTGGCCTTTTCAACACCAAAATGACCTTCGTGTAGTAGCTTTAACATTTCGGGCCTTAAAGAGGTTGGAACTACTATTCTGTTATTATAAAATATTAATTTATCTTGGACAAACAATTGTTCTTTAATTTTAAAATAATGTTTTAAATTATCTGACATTTTCTTTTTATCTTGGGGCCATGAAGTTATTAAAAATTCAGAAACTAATTTTAAATCTGGGTCTTTTTGCGTTTCACGTTTAAATTGCAGAAGGCGGTTTTCAGAAATTGGTAAAGATTTAATTACAGCATGTACGCAATAATCAATTTCTTGATTAGAAACTAGCCCATTATCTCCACTTAAATATGCTCGTGACAGCGAATCGGAAATAAACATTTGTTTGCCGGGTCTGTGGGTAACAGTAAAATCATAATTTAAAAGTTTGAGTCTAATTCTTTGCAATCTTGGGGATATAGTGTCTAAATCTTTTTTGAAAATGGTTTCCAAAGGCTTGTGGTCACTAAATACATTAAATTTTAATCCATATACAAAAAAATGAAACTTTTGTATAGAGAACAAAATGGCTAGGGCCTCTTTTTCGATTTGGGCGTATTTTTCTTCAGTTTTAGTTAAACTTCGTGATGCAAAGGCTATTGGATGCCCTTCCTGTAGTAAACAAGCACCTAAACCATCTTTTGAACTATCAGTTTCAATTTCTATTTTTTTATTTAAGTCAAAATAAGTCAAAACAGGAGAATTTGTTAACAAAGTTTTAAGAGTGTCAACTGACAATTGATGTTCACTTGACCACTGCCATTCTACACCCTCCCTGGTTAAATTGCGTAACGGCGCAGAAACTTGGGATAAATTTGGAATAAATTTACCCACGTATTTTACCATACCCAGAAAACGTAACACATCCGTTTTACACTGTGGGTTAGGCATATCAACCGCTTTTATGTAATTTTTATTTGTCTGAACCCCTTCTTTAGAGAAAATTTGTCCCATGAATTTAACATTATCTTTTTTATATTGAATTTTACTCTTATTAAATTTTATATTATATTTTGATGCTCTTTCCATGACTATTTTTTAAATTTTATCATGTTCAGCCTCCGTTTCACCTGTAACTATTAAGTCATCAAAATATAATCCTACATCTTTTAAATCTCCGAAAATTCATAATTTTTCTTTTGAAACACCTCAGGAGCGCTACACATGCCAAAAGCAAGTCTTAAAAATTTATATCTTCAAAGGGTGTACAAAAGTTAATAAATCAGAACTATCAGAGTCAAGACACACTTGCCAATACCCATCTTTCATGTCAAGAACAGTAAAAAAATCATTTAATTTAGAAGTAATTTCTTCTAAAGATGGTATTAGAAAATGTTCTCGCTGTATAGCATCGTTTAAGTGTTTCGGATCCAGGCATAAGCGTAAATCGCCATTAGGCTTTTCCACAATCACTAGAGGATGTAGCCACTGTGTGGGCTTATCAACTTTTTTAATTACATTTTTTTTTTCCAAATCATCTAACTTAGCTTTTAATTTCTCATGAAGTGTTTGTGGAACACGTCTAATAGGGACTATTTTTGGCGTTACATTTGTTTTTAAAGTAATGTGATGTTTTGTGGGGAATGATCCTAAACCTTCAAAACATTGTGGATATTTATTAATGACGTCATTGAGGATTTAAATTCCATTTTAATTTCATCTACTCTCTTAACTAAATTAACTTAATACAGTCTGTAAACCTAATAAGGGAATTTCCCTATCTGACTCGACAACACTAAATTTTACATTTTTTATAATGTCTTTAACATTGCATAAAAGCTCAATTTCTCCTAAAGTTTTTAATTTAAATTGAGAACTTCCATAAGAAATCAAAGAAACATTTGAATGTTTTAAATTGTTTTCAAGATTGAGGCTTTTTAAAATGTGATGAGGCATTACGCTTATTTCTGCCCCAGTATCAAGTTTAAAATTTATCTCCTTATTTTTAATAAATACCTTTTTTGTCCACATATTTTCACCTGTGTCTGTTGGAAATCCTTTTTTTATCTGGTCTACATAAAAATCATTTTCTTCACTTCTTTCTCCTTCCACTTCACTTTCCACTTCACTTTCACTTTCATATTGCACTTCACATATCTCTTTTTCTTCTTTCCTGACTGTTTTTTGGTATCATATTTCTGATCTGATTTCTTTGTTTCTACAATTTTCTTGCATACGTTAGCAAAATGATTCTTCCCTTGACACTTTGCCACATGTTTTATTATCTGCAGGACATCTTCTGGTGTATGTTTATACCCGCAGCGTTTGCAAGAATCTCTATGCTTAATAGCACTGACTTCCATATGCCCTTGCAAGATCCCGGACTGGCTTTTGCTAGCTTCTGTAGCTCGACAAAAGTTTATTGCTTTTTCTAGGGTTAATGCTGGCTCCCTTAGCAACCTTTCCTGTGTTGTTCTGTCTAAAACACCCATGACTACTCTGTCTCGTACCATTTCATCCTGGCTTGGATATTCAGTTAACTTGACTGCTTTTTTCAGTTCGGTACAAAACTATCAAAATTTTGTCCTTCTTTCTGTGCAATACTGTTAAAAAGGTATCTCTGAAATACCACATTTTCTGGGTGAGCAATAATTCTCAAATTTTTTGCTTTACAAGGCTAGAGTTTTTTGTACGTTGGCTTCAAATTCAAATGTATTATATAGATCTAAACCATCGTCTCCTATCAAATTAAGAAGTACAGCTATTTTCTTTGATTCTGCTTACCATCTAAATCACTGGCAGTCATAAACAAGTCGAATTTTTGACTAAACTTCTTCCAATTTTCAGCCACATTGCCATCAAGCTGCAATGCTTCTGGTGGCTTGAAAATTCCTGGTTCATTGTATATACCTGTGTTAAACTAGACTGACACCATGTATAATATTCATGTAATGAAACAAGAGATACTATGAATATTATATATTTCAAAACACAAGTAACGAGTTTACAATAATAATTATAACTAGGTTATGTTACGGACGCATAGCCCGCCAAGAGTGTACAACTAAAGTGCGCACTCTGTGGACACATAGAGGCAACACATGTTATATGTGTTGCATATATTATACAATTTTTTGTCCACTGCACCCACGTTTTTCTTGTCACTATCAGAGTTTTCAAGCCAAATGACGTCAAAAATTTACCTGACGGAGTTGAAATTTCTGTTTCCAATAAAAATTTCACACTTACACCTCTGTTA
>CAUEHQ010000267.1:0-18533 GCA_958510825.1 Brachypterus glaber | reverse complement strand
AAAAAAAAAATGTAATAATAATAGGAATAGGATACCGAATTATATAAGTTTTTTTTTTTAATATTTTGCAGGGTTTTTGGAAAAAGTCGAAAAAATGACCCAGCCTAATATCTCAACGATTTTTTTTTTCGGAAAAATCAATTTGCATTTGTTAAATGAAACTACACGTATGCAAAATTTGAGTAAAATCGGAGAGGTAAAGTCGAACATCTGTCCTATTTAAAAAAGAATATCCCTTAACGTTCATAGCTCCGTTGCTTTTGACGGTAGAAAAAACATGGTATTAAATTCAAAGAAAATTTTGTCATCTACAAGATCGAAAATAACTCGTTTTGCGCTTGTGCAAAAAATTTTATATGAACATGTGGCATTATTTTGACGAGATCTGATTACCTCTAAGAGAATTTGGAAACATTCTGGAACACAAACCATCAAATATGGTTAACATTAGCATAGGGCAAGGGGGCAAGATGGACAAGAACTGTAATTTTGAGCAATATCTCACTTATTATTTATAGTAGGACAAATTTTGCATAAATGAAAATAATATTTAATTCCCTACAATAACATATTTAATCATTTTTATCGTAGGACAATTAGTTTCCGAAATATAGGCGTTTTAATAAATTTTAATATATTTTTACATTTTTAATTAGATGTCAAATTTCATACATAAAATTAATTTCAATTAATTTATCTTTTAATAAATTTCTGGTAATGGTGCGGCCAGAAAAACAATCTGATAAGAAAATACAAAAGAAAACTACAGGAAAAGTAAACAATTTGTGGAAAACGAAGTCAATCTGATATCTTATTTTATAAACATGCTTATTTTCCACCCGTCTAGAAAAGGTATCCGTTTCGTATTTTTTATTTTGGGCAAAAAAGTTTAAACATTAAACATTTATCTAAAAATGCCTATTTGAAAAGTAAAATGCATAGCGTTCGAAAATGGTGATTTATAAACAAAACACCCAGTATGTAAATGTGATAGTAATTACCGCTGCCATTGAATGTATAGGAAGTCATCTATTTCAGCTTTATTAGACTTCATTCGAAGTGCATATCCCTATGAGTCTCATTAAGTGAATACCCTCATAGTATGAGAGTATTCACTTAATGTAACATCTCAGTATTGAGATGTTACTGCACTATGCTTCAGCAATTATACTTTACTAAATTAAACCAGTCCAGAATAACATTTCAAAGGCCATTTCCTATATATGATCAAAAATACACACCAAGAAATTTTCAGTAAAAATTATCATTGTAGATCAACAAAAAATAAAAAAATATATATTACTCTACTAAAGTCCAAACCAGACTACATTTTTATTACGTATTTTTGGGTGCTAAAAACAAATTTGACAGTAAAAAAGCTCACTGAGAACCAATTCCCTTAAAAGTGCTCCAGCCCCCTTAGAAAGAGATTTATTATATTATTATATTATTATTTATTATACATACCTTGTATATCTGGTATATAATTTTTTCTTTAATATCTCATATTTTTCAAATCCATCTATCCATTTAACATATACAGGGTGTTCAATTTGGCCGAGACATACATTTAATAGCCATATCTCCTAGAAATATTGATTTAAAAACTTAAATATGCTTTAGAATCTACGCTCTATCTCATGACATACTTTAATTTTTGGCATACCCAAAAAACATAACCTAACATGTTTGTTTGTTTGTTTGTTTAATCATTTAAAGTCGTTTTTTGCTGCTATGGCCTAATTGACGGGACCGCCATCTTTACGTGCACGGTCCTCAACAGAACTCGAATCCACCCTAAAATGTGTTTACAGTTTCACCTGCAACCCACATTACAGTTAGTCATCGTAGTTCCATCTACCGACTATTTACACCACTATACACTCATGATTTATGGGGCTCAAACCCACAACCCCGGGAAAATATAAAAATCGTGTCATCTCAAAATATACCCCCTTCGATTTTTTTTCAAAATTGGTTTAATTTTTGTTTATAGTGTTTCTATTGTATCGATCAATAGTGGGCTTTTCGTTTTTCTCTTAAATGCATAAGAATGGGGGAAATTTAATTTACATATCTAAGAAATTCTTACGATTATATATTTTTTATAAAGCCTACCCGTCCGTAAATTAGGGGTAGATTACTGGTGGTATTTTTCATTATAATGCTGAGATTTTCCTAGTATTCCGAACGGAAAATTATTACATATCTAACATGCACAAACCATTATTTATTTATTTATTTATTTATTCAAAAACTCACACAGGTTTCACCAATTACAGAGTTTGTTATGTTAAGTAAATTAATAACAATATCAGTGATCATTACCAGCAGGTGCAGCAAAAAAGTTTTTTATTTTGCAAATAGAAGTATTTAAAATATCGACCCTAGAGCAAATACTATTATAGTAATTGCACATAAGAATCACAGGTGAAAACAGATAAACATTAGTTCTGGACGTTCTAACATAAAAAAATGGAGAGATTCTAGCAGAAATTCTGGGCACGTTTATTTGCAATAAGTTTAATAGCTCTATACAGTCAATCTTATTATTGATCAATTTATACAAAAATATAATTGATGCTTGTTGACGTCTTACAGATAACGATTGAAACGAGAAATCATTTAGCAAATTCACATTAGGTATCCCTCTAGCTGGATACTCACCATATTTCCTATGATACAGATATTTGAGGTAACGTCTTTGAACGTTTTCTAAAGCAGTAATAAGAACAGCATAATTAGGGCACCAAACTACCGAACAATATTCCAAATGTGATCTGACATAGGACATATAGAGCAAATTAACAGTTTTAATGCTAAAACATTTAGTATTCCTAATAATAAACCCAAGTGATTTGTAAGCTTTGGATACAATGTTGTTTATGTGTGGATGAAAAGATAATTTTTTGTCAAAAGTGACACCAAGATCCTTGATGGTATCAGGTCTGTCCAAACTGTGCCCATCGATCTTGTAGTCAAAAGTGATGACATTTAATTTTGTAGTAAAACTGAATATGTGACATTTATCAGCATTTAAGGGTAACTTGTGTCCATTGCACCATTTAACTACAGTATCTAAGATATCTTGTAGTTGAATACAATCATTTAAACTTTGGATTATCTTATATAACTTCATATCGTCTGCGAAAAGAAGACCATATACATTAATCAGGATCATTATTAGATCATTAATAAAAATGATAAATAACAGTGGACCCATAATGGATCCTTGCGGAACACCCGACGTTGCAATGTATATGAAGGATTTTATACCATTGCACTCAACATATTGCATTCTGTTATATAAATAAGTAATCATTAGACATAAGAGAGGAATTGAAAAACCGAATATGTCGAGCATCATGATAAGAATTCTGTAGTCTAGTCTTTCGAAAGCCTTAGAGAAGTCAGTGTATATACAATCAGCTTGAAGAAAATTGTCTATACACCCAGATAGAAACTGAGTGAAACAGGCAAGATCGCTAGAAGTGGACCTACCTTCCATAAATCCATGCTGGCTCGGATGTATGAGATGTTTAACATGGGAATATATATTTTTTGTCAAAAAATATTTTTCCTTACCCCCAAATCAGAGGTAGTTTACTCCTGTATTTTTCTACAGAAATACTTTTACCGGTCTTCATATTACTCTAATTAAAGTATTATTATTAAATTTTTAAACGAAAAATGCACCCCTAATTTAGGAGTTAGATAGTTGATTTTTTTACGGAAGATAGACAACAATTTGTATATGTAATAATACTCCAGTGGGGATACTAGAACCGCTGGTAGAAGCATTTTAGTAATAAATTACAAGTGTAACCTACCCCTAATTTTGGGATTAGGGAGCGTTCAAATATTACGTAACTCAAAATTTGGCCATTTTTTACATCTCTAATTTTTATTGTTTAGATGATTTAGTTAACTTTTAACCACGCCGTGTGCAATGGAATTTGCAAGGAATCCGTCTCTTTAAGCCTAGATCATTATTAAAAACGTGATCCAATAAACATTTTATAAGTTTATAATTATTTAAATGTTACGTAACATTTTTACTGACACCCCCCCCCCCTTTGTAACGCGGCGTAAAGTTTTCGAGACCTCCCCCTAGCGCGTTACGTAATACTTGAACGCTCCTTTAGGGGGCGATTTTGAAGTAAAAGGAACAATGATATTTTCATATTAAATATATAATAATACTCCCCTCGGTCGGCAGGAGGCATTTTATAAAATACACGAGTAAACTAGCCCTGATTAAGGGGCAAGGAAAAAGATTTTTTTTTAGAGAAGATAGATAATTATTTGTGAATAATATATTATATTAATCTTGTGGACAGGACAGCTAGTCTGAGTATTTAAGTAAAAATTTTACGAGTAAACTATCCCTAATTTAGGGGCGGGTAGGCTGAAATGTTTACAAACAATATATAATCTTTAGAATTTGTCAGATATGTAATACGAATCTGGTCGGAGTAGTGGAAACGTAAGTCAGAGCATTTAAAACTGGTCAGTAAATTGGATTTCCCCATTCTTGTGCCTTTAAAAGAAAAACTAAAAGCCTCTAGAATATTAATCACTATAACAGAAATACTATGAACTTAAATTAAGTAAATTTTGAAAAAAAAATCGAAGGGGTATATTTTGAGATAACACGATTTTTATATGTCGCTAAAAAGGTTAGGTTAAGTTTTTTGGTTATGTCAAAAATCAATGTCCAAATATATAGGCATTTAAAACCTTCAGATTATTATTTTGGAAAATATGAGCGAAATAAATTTTCAAATAAAAAGAAAAATGGTTTATCATATTTAAAAAAAAAAACTGACGTGATGGGCCAAAACGGACAACGGATTCGTATTCAGCGACCAAAAATACACCTAGAAAACCATTTCTCTTTACCTCAGAATACACCAGACTACATTGTCAGACTAGAGACTAACTCTACCCATATAAGCCATACTGTCCTTAAATATGCTTGGCTAAGTAAATTATTTTCTCTACCTGATCATCGCCTCCCTAAAATTTGTTTCAGTAGACTTAAATCGCTAACAAATACCCCCACTGAATATAATTGGTTCTCACAATTAAAAGACTTCTTTACCACTACAGACAGTCTACATATTTTTAACAAATACAATATTAACCATAACAAACACCTGTTGTTTAGTTTTCTTGATACATACAAGGCTTATTTGTACAATTTAGATATAACAAGGCTCTCACAATCATCCTACCCCTTAATGTACAACTTCCTATACCACGACACCCGTCAACTCTCCTGGAGTTTTCCCTTCTACATTTTAAGAATTTTAACCCAACTACGAACATGGAGCCCAAATCACTTAAAATTCTCCTTTAATAGAATAACCTACCATATTGATACTAACGAAATATGTACAGTATGCAACTTGCAACAAAAGGAATCTCTGGAACACATAATTTTAGAATGTCCTATATATAAGCGTTTCAGACCTTTACACTTATCCGAAGCGTTACACATAACCGAAGTTATGAACTTGCTCAACTCAGGTACAGAAAGCACCCTTAAACAAATTATACATTTTATTATTAATTGTCTTAAATTAAGAAGTTGTGTACTATCTGAATAATCTCCTGTTCACAACTTACTGTATACTCACTTTAATATTGTAACCAATGCTTAGTAGTCTAACTCAAAATTTACACAACACAGCTTTGTTATAAGAAATGTAATTTCTTTTAAAACAATAAACTTATCTATCTAGAAAACCATTTCTGATTCACGTCAACCGTTGGTCCCGTGTTATTGAAAAAATAAAAAGTAAACAAACAATTCACGGAACTCTTTTGCGCGTAGCATATACTTAGGTAATAATAATTGCTTTTTCGATATGAAATTCTTTTATCTATAAAAGATAACATAACCTTAAATAATTGTAAGGCGTCTGGTAGCATCTCAGCACCAATACCTATTTACAAATAAGACAATGAAACGTAAACGTAAAATCGTAAGAAACGCAGTACCCTGATTGATTCAACCTTGAAATTGAACCAATCAGCATACAGCATTTCTTATAATTTTACGTTTACGTTTTTAGTCGTGTTTGTATACCGGACCTTAACAAACAATAGTCAATTTTTTGTGGTAACGCCGGTTAACCAGTATGTTACTCTTTCTCTGTTTAATTGATGAGTTAAAAAGAGAGAGAAATACATATTCCCCTAACTTGGTTAGTAACCGCTGCTCCACAAAAAATCGGCAAATGTGCATGTAAGTCAAGCTAATTTAAAATTTTCATTTTGACATAGCCTTGAGTGCAATCAATTGTTTTTTCTTGCTGACAACGTCGGTGCTATAGATTTGATAAAAAAAGTAAGACTTTAAAGTATTCCAAAACTTTTTGATAAACGGCAATAAAATAAGCCATGTGTGTCCTTTAGTGATAGCCTGTAAAGATACCGGTATTATAATGTTATATTAATAAATACTAAACTACTGCATCATAAATGCCATAAGTAAAACCTTATGTTAAACAAGCCAAAATCTTCTAATATTTAAATAAGTCCGAGTATGATTGAAATTCTATATTTTATTTTCCACAATGAGATTTGCAGTGTTGATGAAATTCTATAATTTTAAATATTAGTCTCTATTCAATAGAATCTCTTGTCACCTAAAGATGAATTCAATGGTAGCATTGAAATTGGAATTTTTAACACAGTAGACTTTTGATTTTCAACACGTAGAAAACTTTTTTAGCATTGGGTGGCTTTTTTCAACTTAATCGTACACACAGAAATATTATCAAATATATGTACATGTACATGTATAATATACATATTACATATACATATATGACTCATTCTACGAACGTTGGCCACGTTAATTTTTTTCTCTAATTTTTGGAAAGTCAGAGTTTAACAAACTTATATATTATTTTGGAATCTTGTTTGTCTAAGTTAAACATATCTATAGTTAGCAGAGCACTTTTTGCATTAGTTACGGATTTTTCGGATATTTTATAAAAAAATGTCTAAAATTTGTAATTTCTTTAAAATTTTATATTTGTGTAGAAATTTCAGTTACAGTTACTATCGCTAGTAGAAATTTATCTTTAGTAAAGCCTAATTTCTTACGTGATTTTAAAGTATAAATTTTCCGATTTCTAACATTAGGAGGCTAACGTTAGATATCTAACCTTAGAATAACGTTTATCTAACGTTTGGTAAAAACCTTACTTTAGATAATTATCTAAAAAGTTTAGATTATAATCTAATATTAGACCCTAACTTTAGGTATCTAACATTTAAATCACGTTCATCTAACGTTAGGTCAAGTCGTTCAAACGTTATTTTCCACTATGAATTATTATCGAAGTATAGAAACTGTTGTTTTTCACCATAAAGCCGTTTAGCAATATTTATAAAAAAAATAAGTTTCTAATTGCTAAAGTTTATTTAATAAGCAAAGATGCCGTGAACTTTCAGGTTACGATTTTCCAATCATTACCGGTAATACTGGTATACCAGTAATTAATACAAACACTAATTAAGTATTATAGTGACCTTCGCCACAAATGGGCCTTTAATGTGAACTGAATCCCTTTTACAGTTTTTTTTCCAAATAGATATTCTATAATAATTATAATTATTATTAATTATAGAATCTTTAAAATGACTTAAGTCGAGTCTATAGGCCTTCAAAGGCCTTAACAGGAACTGGCTTAGGCGTTCAGGCTAACGGACTTTGAAATTTTTCCCTTAATCTAAAAAAATCGTCATTTACTAAACAGTTTTGTACCGGTTTCTGAATTATGTTGTTTTAACAAGCTTAAAAGCTTTTTGGTAATGATTCCGATACAGTTTAGCATGCTAAATCACATTACATTATTTTTTGGAGTATATTAATATTGCACCGTGCTTTAAAGTGGCCGAAAAGTAATTTTTATGCTGTTTCTGGAGCACTAGATACCTTGCTGCTGCATGTGTCCCAATTTTCCCAAGCCGAAACTCTTGGTTCTGTTTTAAACCCATGTCAAAAAACTTGTTTCTGGTATTTAAAAATAATAATAAAAGACCTTTCATAATATTATCCCGGATGACTAAGGGGCCAGACCAACATTGAATTGTTATATATCTGATTTATAACTTGGTTTAAATAAGCCAATTTATCGATTAAGACGTACTAAACTCTAAACTGCTGAAGAAAATAAAATCTTTAATTATTTTCCTGTGAGAATGTTTTAATTAAAAAATAATATGAAAGCTTTATTAGAAGGGCTCAAATATGCTTGAAACTATATGAAAAGGCGCATACAATTCTTTTGTATCTGGCTCTTATAGTTGCGTTTAAATGCTTATAAGAGATTTTAACATTCTGCACCTTAGAAAAGAGTGATGCTGTTGGCTTTAGATTAATTTTATACACCGAAAAAAGTGTAACCTCTTAATCATCTTAAAACTCCAACTGTTGTCCTTTCTGAATGTTTAAAGCTAGGTGAAGGCCGCGAATTTCGGCTCAAGGCAAAACATGCTGTGCTTGAGTGCTTATCTGTCAAGTAGCAATTTACTTATATTTGTGATTGATAAGATATAGTAAAATGTAGGACTAATATTTTATTTTATTAAACTCAGTGCTAGTGGACAGACTTGTTTCAGTCATATCATGATTTATTAGTTACATATTATAATATACAAAAATAGTAAAATTTTGGATGGATTTAATCATTTTATGATAAATTCAATCATTTAGAAATTACTGCCATTTTATGAAACAACTGGGTTTGAAATAGTAATTTATTTGATAACAGTTGCGTTTTACGTAAAATTTGTGATTGTTAATATACTATTTAATTTAAATTTTATAGTACACAGATTTTCTGATACCAGATTTATATCTTTCAGTAGGTACCGGATGTCCCAGCCAAGACAAACCAAAAGTTTTCTGACGGTATTATTAAAGCTAATAAATAAAATATATAACAGTTATTACCGGTAACTGTGCTTTAAAATTTTCAGGTTATAAAGGATTTTAGTGAGGAACCTCCAACCACGTGAATGAGCGGAATACGCCCAAAGAATAAGAGATGCGTTTGCTTAATAAGTGTTACATATGCTGCAAAACGACAAAAGAAATTTTACATCAGCGTTTCTGTTAATATTAAAAATTAAATGGAAATAACTTTAAACATTCATTAAACTATAAAAAATCACATTTTTGTTTCGTAATTATGTTTGTATTAAAACACAAAATTTTAAAACGTGTTTTCGTAGAATTCGAATTCTTTTGCGAAACTTCAGTTTTTCAAAAGATTTTTTTCGATTTTTGCCCATTTACTACGTACAGAAAAACATTTTAATAAACGGTATAGAAAGAAATTGTCTTTTTTTTGTTCCAATTCTAACCGTTTTTTATTATTCAAAAATTATTAATTCGTAAAAGTCGGAAACTTATTTCTCAAATATTAGTAAATTTTACTAAAAATAGTAAATCTTTACTTTTATATTAATTAGTTAGAGACTAAAATAAAAAGTATTGAAATAAACATTTTTTTACCTTACATATATGTACTGAGAAAAAAATATTAATTACATACACATTTTTTTAATTATTCTATAAAAAATAGTTTTTAGTTAAAAAAAATATATAAATTATATATATATATATATATATATATATATATATATATATATATATATATATATATAAATTATATAAAATTTTTCCAATTAAAAACTTGCAACCTAGCTTCGCCAATAAAAAAGTGTTCTGTGATCAGATCAATAATTCATTTTTTTTTTTTAATAAAAAAATGGCTTACTGGGTTCCTAATTAATCTTAGAATTTTTATTTTGGTAGCTTTAATAATAACATCGAAAAACGGCTGGTTTGTCTTGGCCGGGATGTCCGGTATTTATTTTGACATTTTATTCTCTATACTTTAATTTCAGAAGCTTTAATTACTTATAAGTAAATGGTATGTGTTAATATTAAACTAAACTAAACTAAAATATACGTACATTACATAACATAAACTCGGTGGACAATTAAACTTTATATATAATTATACACAAGAATAAACTAATAAACTAATTATAAAACTAAATGTATTAATGTTGAAAAAATCATTCATAATGAATATTGTGCTGTTTATTCTAAATGTCCTGATCGTGGTGGTTGTAAGTGGGGGGCCGGCCTGGAAGGAAGTGCAAAGGGGCACTGGGCTCGTGATCCGTCAGGGCAGTAAAAACACTACTTCGCCTAGGGGCAATGGAATTAAAATTGGTGTCAGTACTAGGGGTCCGAGAATCACTACCACGTCCACCCTGCCCCCCGAAGAGGATCATATCCAGGCTCCTACTGTTTCTACATCACATACGGGTAAGTAAATCGTAAATATTTTATGTTTCTGGCCTGCAAATGTTGGTTAAAAAAATCCGTCTTAGATTTAAATCTAAATATTTAATAACTTTTTTTAGTATTTTTAGTATTTTTTGGGGTGCTGATTACCAATATGAGCTTTTTTTGTTTTCTGACGTGTAGTTTATGCATAAAACATGATCTAAAATTGGAAAAAGACTACAACCTACATTTTTTATTTCCATTTTTCGTTTTTAGAGAAAAACTTATTAAATTTAATTTCCTCCAAGGCATTTAATAATAGATCTAGCTACAAGCATTTTTTATTTTAAAATTTCTTAAAATAAATTATGTGTGGCTTATAGCTTTGTTATTAAAAAGTCCTTGAATTACTGAAGGAGTTAACTATGAAATTGCGAAAAAATCGTATGAATTTGGGATATAAATTTGCAAGGGTTCTAGAATCTCTTCCAGTCCTATATTTTTAGTTTTCTACATTCAAAAAAAAAACACTAAACCCAAACTTTTGGTTAAGTCAGGTGAAGCACCTAGCCTCTAGGCCCTAAAGAATTTATGGGTCCTAAAAATTAATGATTTCATTTTTTTAGCATTTTTATTTTAAAACTTATTAACTTCATATTTGGCCAAAAGTTACATTCCGTTGGGGACCATTATTTGTTTTGTATTTTTACCTACAGGGGGCGCTATAGTACTTTTTAGTCTAAATTTGGACATTTTTTGGGGAAAAAACTCCCTTGAACAACCACTTTAAGAAGAGATAAGTACACCATCTGAAAATATAGATATTCTACTTTTATAGTCAACTGAAAATTTTACAGGCAAACGTTGCTGCAGCATTTTGGGTCAATTTAAAAAATGGTGTACAGATGTCTATTTTTAACATCATTTGTATTTTATAGTGATCATTTATTATCACTGTGTGAGACAGTTTACGTTATATAAAGACTAACATTATACAATTATTATTTTCACGCATATGGGGCGTTAAGGTCACTTTTTAAGCTTTTACACCGCACATTGAGACAGCAGCTCGAAAACGATATATTTTTATAAACAAAAAATAGTAATGAGTTTTTAAGGTCTCTAAAACCGAATCTAGCCCTAAAAAATTTTAAATTCATAATGATAAGCACAAAATGGCAGCACAAGTTTAATTTTAACCTACCCAAACGTAGGAGGTTATCAATTCTATTCGTGAATTTTTTTGGTTTGTTTAGCCATAACTTCTGAACGCGTACTGCGATTTAAATTATTCAAATAACATTTTGTGGAGGATGTTTTGATTGTAGCTGGTGCCTGCATGTTATTATCAGGATCCGATAAGTTTCGGATAACCCGCATAATTTCTGATTATCCTTAGCCAAAAATAAAATAAAATAATATGGAAAAATCTGCCAAATTGAAGGAAAATTTTAACTGAATTTTGTATATGTTATAGATTAACTTTTTGATCAAAATTGTCTCCGGTATAGACTTGATTCGATGATTAATTTTTAAAGTACTTTTCGTCAAGTATAACTTGTATAGTAGATCTTTGTGTACGCCCCTGTTAGAGACTTTCTAAAAATTGGATTCGTTTTGAACACGCACAGTAAAAATGAAATGTAATACAATATAATATTACATATATTTTTTATATTTTTGTTAACAAACCACCCGGTATCCGGGTCCCGGAATAAAAACCCGACTACAATAGAGCAACGCCAAAATTATTATTATTTATTGAGGAATCTAAGTATTTCTTAACTCTATGTGTTTTAAAAATTTCTGAATTTTACTTTTATACAACATAGCTTCTTTGTCCATCACATTGCTTTTTGTATAGCTGCTTAAACTAAGTTTAAACCAAGTTTAAACTAAGTTCAAACTATGTTAATATATTATAGTATAATCATTTTTAAATAATTTTAAAGTGTTTTTAACGATAATAAAATTCGTTAATTCTTTTTTTTTAAATCTGAGTTCAGAGCAAAAACTGCGATTTTAACACCCACATTTTTTAACGATTTTTCCTGGTTCTAAGATTAACAAAGTTTATATTTTTTTAAAATTAAATTGTCGGACCTGGCACCTCCAAAAAGCTTAGAGCTCTAGAACCGTAGCGAAGGCAATTTATTAGGGAGTCAAGCAAGATTTTACCAACATTTCGATCAAAAATTTACCAACTTTTTACACAGAAAAGTGATGACCAAAAAATCATGAGGCCAATTTTTGCCCACATTTCGATAAATAAATTACCAACTATTCAAATTATTCTTTTATTTTACAAGCTTTTTTCATGTTATCGGAAAGACTTTTAATCAGAAACTTTTCATCTACAACATCCAAAAATCATTAAATTCAGAAATTACGCGTGATATCCGGAACTTATCGGATCCGGATAACAAAATGCAGTCACCAGTTACAATTAAAATGTAATCCATAAAATGTTATTTAAATAAGTTATATGGCAGTACGTGTTTAGAAGTTATGAGTGAGCAAAACAAAAAAGTCAGGCATCGAACTGACAACCTCCTCCTTTTGTGATGCCATTTGTGTTCATCATTACGAATTTAAAATTTCAAAGGCCAGATTTAGTTATAGAGACCTTAAAAATTAATTACCATTTTTTGTTTATAAAAATATGTCGTTTTAGAGTTGCTGGCCCAGTGTGCGATGTAAAAGCTTAAAAAGTGACCTTAGTATCCCCTATACGTGAAAATAATAATTGTATAATCTTTAAGCCTAAATTGTCTTACACAGTGATAAAAAATGATCAGAATAAAACATAAATGAGGTTGAAATTAATTGGCCCAAAATTCTGCAGTTTGTTTATAAAAATATGTCGTTTTGGAGTTGCTGGTCCAGTGTACGATGTAAAAGCTTAAAAAGTAACCTTAGCACCCCCTATACATGAAAATAATAATTGTATAATCTTTAAGCCTAAATTGTCTCACACAGTGATAATAAATGATCAGAATAAAACATAAATGAGGTTAAAAATAGACATCTGTAGACCACTTTTAAATTGGCCCAAAATGCTCAGGAATTTGCCTGTAAAATTTTGAGTTTATAAAAGTAGAGTATATATTTTCAAGTGGTTTACTTGGCTTTTCTGAAGGTGGTTGCTTAAGCGAGTTTGGACTTTTTATGTCCAAATTATAGACTAAAAAGTAAAATAGTAGGTAAAAATCCAAAACTTTTTTTTCGTCAAATAATGGTCCTTTAACTTTTAACCAGATATGAAGATAAGTTTTAAAATAAAAATTTTGTCCTAAAAAAACGAAATTCAGTAATTTTTAGGACCCCTAAATTCTATAGGTCCTAAATGCTAGGGGTTTTATTCGATTCAGCCAAAATTTGAGTTTAAGGATTTTTGAAAAAATAAAACGATAACAAAATTTTCACTCGAATTTCAGTACCCTTGCAAATCGAAAATTTGACGATTTCGCGATTTCACAGTTAAGTAGTGCACATAGATATAAAATTGCTAAGTGTCTGTTTTTAAATAATTTAAATACATAAAAATAAAAAAAATAAATTTTGGGAACTTTCAAGTATTACGTAAAGCAAATTTTGATCATTTTGGACCCCCCCCCTGTAACGCTATTTTCTTATAACATTAACATGGGCGTAACACTCCAAGATGACCCTCACCCCACCTAGGAGCGTTACGTAATACTTGAACGTTTCCTAAGACAATTTTTTTAAAATATTTTTTCAATAATCAGCATCCAAAATTGAAATAAAATCAACTTTAAAATCTAAGGCAGGTTTTTCTTTGCAGGTATTCCTTATAATTCCCCTAATTAAATCCCTTATAGGTACATATATAAGTAAGTGACAGTTATGTCCTACAACTAAAAAGTAGTACTAAAAAGTACAATTTTTTGCAATTGGCAATAATTAATTGGTAGTCCCTGATAATGAGAAATATGTGAAGAAAAAAATCTCAATTGTGACAAAAATTAAAAAAAGCAACGTTGTGGGCCTGAACGAACAAGAAAGTTACTCGATCTCAGCAAGACGGACCTAAAGACCTATACAGGGCTGTTAACCGGACACTGCCTGTTAAGATATCATCTTTAAAAAATGGGAAAATCTAAAATCGACACTTGCCGTCTATGCTCAGAAGCACCAGAAACGACCGAACACATTATGTGCTTCTGCGAAGCCATTGCTCGCAAAAGGCTACAATATCTAGAACAAGTATACCCAAGACCTGCAGATATATCTCAAGTAGCCCCCAAAAAACTCTTAGGCTTCTTTGAAAGCCTAAAGTTTAATGTGGACTAAATTGCAAAGCGGATTCACAATAGATCTCATTGGTCGCAGTGATTTGAAAGGCAGTACCATGCCTCACAACCCCACTTATATTGTATTGTATTGTATTGTTGTGAGCAAAGCCATCTATTGAAAGGTTTGACTGTACGTAATCAATAACAGTAAAGTAAAGGTAGAGAAGACATTTTTATAGCCAAGCGTATTATATCCTGAGATGCGTAGCATCCACGGATATCTGGCTACAACGCTATAATAGTCTTCTTTACTATGGTTTTTATATTTTTTCACTACCAATGCATTTATTCTTATTATTTAAATATTTTTAATCAATAATAAAGTAAAATGTTTACTGGATCTTAACTAACCGTGAAAAAACAAGTGGCCTTTAAAATCGCCATTTTTGAAAACAAATAAATAAATTAATTTATTTGCTAAAAGTTGACAGTAACTCCTATAGTATATTAAACTTCAAGACGCAGTGAGTGTAAACAAACGCACGTGAATACAATAGATTTAGTGACAGGGTAGGACTCAAAACAAAATATTTCTATATTACGGTCCATGACGTACTGTCCTGTTTAATTTTCTACATCCCTACTCTCGCAACATTCGAGTGTTTTTATCAATAATTAATTAATTATAATATAATATAATTAATTAATTATAATATAATATACACATGGCGCCACAAAAAAAATAAAAAAAGGTTTAGAACTTTTTCGGATACCATTGTATTCCTATGAATTTTGAGGCGCTGGTCACTAGTTTGAGGTCACCTTATCCTATTAGTTTTGGAGATAAACTCAAAAAATCTTTTTTTTCTTACTCAAAAAGAACGTTTTTTGAGGTTATCTCGAACACTAATCGGATAAGCTGCTATTTTGACATCAAATTCGAATTCAGCGCCTCAAAATACATAGAAATAAAATGGTTTACAAAAGAGTTCTTGATCTTTTTTTGTGTGGTTGTGTCCGTAGTAGTAGTAAAAAGTAAAAGTAAAAGTAAAAAAAGTAAAAACGTAGTAGTAGTAGTAGTAAAAAAAAATATATACATAGTGTTAGTATCGCCGAGCGTTTTCGCCATTTTCAAGGCAACCTAATAGACTGAGCCTTGAAAATAAAAATGAAATCAGAATAAAAATTGGTCCTAAATCTAGATACATTAAGTACTTTTATGTTGGTAAAAATTTTGCTTATAAATGCTTGAAGGGGTCAAAGAAAATGTTTTCCACTAGGGTGATTATGCCGAAAATTTTATTACTTTTAAACCTTTCTTTTTTTTATATAACTATAAGGAAACGTATTCTTTTCTTTACAGCAATATTAAGCATCTATAAAAAACTTTTCAGCTGATAAGATAATAATAATATATCTATCTAACCGAAAGTCATCAATCATGTTACTTTACGCTCGTCACCCTCGAGATTTTTGTAAACTCCCAGCAGTGCTACAGCGCGCCGAAGCGCTTTGTCTTTTATTCTAGAAAGTATAGGCAATATAATTTTGAATTGTTTCCGCTTACATTGAAATGGTACAACAGTTGATTTTGTCCAATACCCAGACAATATGTAATAAAACTGCGTATTTTAGGTATAAAATGTATATTACGAGTATACAAGGTATACACGTCTAACCATCATATTCAATACACAGACGTAATAATACAATTACTAGCTTCATTTTAAACAGAGAAACTTGTAAATAACTCACGCGTGACTTTTATTTTACCACTTGCAAAGTTAAAACCATTTATCCGAAGTGTTTATCCATTTAACGCATTTATCTGTCAAATTTTTTTGCTACAAAATTTTATATTATAAAATTAAATCTGGAACTAAATATCCGTAGTTTTTTTTTAAATATCAGTTTTGAACCATTTTTACATGTTTTTCTTTTAATTTTGATTGCGGATGTCGACTTGCAATTGTTTCAGATAAAACTTCAAAGCAGCCTACTTGATTTAATAGACGACGTTTTTGAAAGCTTAAATTTATACGTTTAAATCAAAAATTTACACAGAATTAATGTATAAATTTAAAAAAAAAAAACAAAATTTTGTTTGGCACTCATGGGTAAACCTGCTTGGCTGACGCCTCGCAAAAATTCAATTTTCTCATGGGCAATATCTTACTTCAACCACTGGTACAATAAATAACTATTATCTAGTTTACTAGCTGTTAAGACTTAACTTAAGCTCATATTATATACCAGGGCTATTTTAAATTTAGGGTTTAATGCCAGTTTACGGTGGTTTTTTGCAAATTTTAACTTTTTGTTTCCGACCCCTGATTTTTTTTAAAGGCTTAAGTGAAGCGGACACTCCCTATAAAAACTGGTTCGAAAGTCAGTATAAGCGTGTCCTCTACTACAAGCCCACATAAGTCCTGGATTTAGGGGATGCTTAATTGAGTACAATACTGCCTCACTACGCTAGAAAGCAGCAACTCCATTTTTGACGTCAACTCTAATGTAATATTTTGAAAACGCTGCTGTGCGACAAATGAAGTTACTGGTTTCTAGCGTAGTAGGGCAGAATAGTACGAGGTTAAACAAACATGTAATATAAACAAACATGTAATGTAATATTCTAACTAAGTAAGTACATTAAGGTCTGTTAAAAAATATAAACTAATCTATGTAATAAAACAATTATTTTTGATTTATTTGTGTAATATTTAAACAGTTATAACACGCTCATAGTTTAAACCTGATGGTACTAGGGACCCTAAACAAAGTGACATTTAACTTCACACAAAGGGTTGAGACACCAATTTAGTAATTTCTGCAGGGTTATGTTTTTTTTGCGAATTGGCACTATTGGTATAGTAGAAGTGACATTACTTGTCAAAATATCCATAGACGTGTTTTTTGAAAAAATGTCACGACAATGTTCAGTGGTAAACTGTCGTAATTCTATCCATGCAGGATATATATTATTGTTATTAAATTGGATTTCCTTATTCGTTAGTGCCTGGCTGATCCTGTATTGGCTGGGATAGTACACTTTTCATTCTTTCTATTTTGCCGTGAATTTATCATTTAAAACGTCGAAGTATAAAACTTATAAAAATATAAATTTGTTATGTATGCACACACTTTAATATATGAAAATCTTCAACATATTTTATTACTAAATAATAAAAAATATATTTTTTGGATTATAATAAAAAAAATACATAAACATGCCTAGTGCAAGCCTAAAATAAACAGGTTCTAATCAAAGTTTTAATGTATATTTTTATTATAATTATCATAGAAAACAATAATGAAAAACCTGCAGTTATCATTAAAGGAATACCTATAAAATTATTTTTTTTTAATATTTTTAGTTTGCTAAAGTAAAACTACTAGTTGATCATATTCTTCGGAACATGCCTGAATTTTTTACATTCCTCTTATTTATTTATATTATTCTTTTCTTCAAAATTAATTCAGTTCCAAATAAAAGTAATTTCAACTATTTAGGGAAAATTCCGAGATTATTCGAACACTGACGGTCTTCAGTATATTCCATAAGTAAATCTTGATTTAAATTGTACAGGTATTTTCGTAGGCACTTTAAAAAAGTACAATAATAAAACTATAAACCATAATTTCGTAAATAAATAAATTTGATGACCAAATATTCAGTTTGACACTGACACTTAAATATGACAATATTATTATATTAATTAATATCGACGCCTCTGTTCGGTTTAACATTTAACTATAACCTCAGATTTTGTATCTGACAGAATTATATTAAATTTAGACATAATTATTACTAGATTTAGATTTGGCACCAAAGCACTTTGGATAAAACCATTGTCTTTCATTGTTTAACAATACTAGTGCTTGGTTGCCATTTTAACCTTAAAATCAAAGCGTGTCTCAACCCTTTGTGTGAAGTTTAATGTCATTATATATGT
>CAUEHQ010000266.1:32122-65122 GCA_958510825.1 Brachypterus glaber | reverse complement strand
TTTTAATTTTTATTTAAAATACGTGAATTAAACTGGACTGAGACTGGACTTTACAGGTTTTATAATTTTTTTCGAGGGGCTGACCGCGTCTGAAATTTGTACAAAAGAGTTCCTCTCTGGAAGGGGTAATTTTTGGCAAATAAGCCGTAGAAATTACCGCTATACAAGCACTACTGCCAATAAGGCACCCTCAAAAAAAAAGCTTTGTCCCTGACGGTTACTACCAAACTTGGGGCCCCTTAAAGTAAAAATTGGCGCCCCAAAATTACCTTCAGGACAAGAAAAAAAGCTTTGTCCCTGACGGTTTCTACTAAACTTGGCGCCCCTTCAAAACATAAATTGGCGCCCCAAAATTACCTTCAGGAAAAAAAGCTTTGTCCCTGACGCTTTCTACCGAACTTGGCGCGCCCCTTCGAAACAAAAATTGGCGCCCCGAAATTACCTTCAACAAAAAAAGCTTTGTCCCTGACGCTTTCTACCCCCAAAATTACCTTATTACCTTCAGGAAAAGAAAGCTTTGTCCCTAGCGGTCTCTACCAGCCTTGGCGCCCCTTCGAAACAAAAATTGTCGCCCCGAAATTACCTTCAAGAAAAAAAGGTTTGTCCCTGACGAAATCTACCAAACTTGGCGCCCCTTCGAAAAAAAAAATGGCGCCCAAAGGTTGAATGTTTTGATAAGGTGTTTGTAACGGCTCATCTAGTTTGAAAATAAAACGTTAAATAATAATTGTTTCTGACCGCGTCTAAAATTTGTACAAAAGAGTTCCTTTTTGCAAAGAGTTCCTCCAGAATTCTTCAGAGTTCCTCCTGAGTTCCTTTGGCTTGTACAAAAGATTACCTCGTGGTCAGCACCTCGATTTTTTTATTTAAAAATGACATAACTTATAACTTTTATAAATGTTTATAAATTTTTATTTTATATCACATATCGTCTTGTAAATTTTAGAACATCGTATCTCAAAAAAGACAACTTTACAGGAATGAGAAATAACTCTTTCTCGCATTATTCATAGGTTGAAAATGTACTTTTTTAATATAAACTTAATACATTTTTAATGATTAACTTACCTTAAATCATTTTATTGTGTATAAAATAAATAAATAGAAATAAAAACCTAATGTTT
Organism: Brachypterus glaber; assembly: GCA_958510825.1. Lineage (NCBI taxonomy): Eukaryota > Metazoa > Arthropoda > Insecta > Coleoptera > Kateretidae > Brachypterus > Brachypterus glaber. The sequence continues at coordinate 63,998 of CAUEHQ010000266.1, read as the reverse complement.
ATAGATACGACATTTTGATGCTCAAAATTAATAAATATTTTTAAGATACGAGCTTTGAAACTTTATTATATTAATATTTTAACAAAATATAATTAGATTTTAAGCTTTCACGGCCATTAAGATATAAAGAACTTTCACTTTCGGGTTTAGGCGCCGCAATGGGATCCCCATTATCACCCCCTGCGGCCAATGCTTTCATGGAATACTTCGAGAAAAAAGCTATTGAGTCATTTCCATTAAAACCTAAAATTTGGCGCAGATACGTAGACGATGTCTATGCTATTTGGCCCCATGGCATGGAAAGCCTTCAAGGTTTTCTAAATCACCTCAATTCCCAACATAAATCTATACGGTTTACGATGGAAATTGAGAACAACGGATCACTTCCCTTTTTGGACGTTTTGGTTTACAAAACGGAAAATGGCTCAATAGGACACTCGGTATACAGGAAGAAAACCCACACTGACAGATACCTAAACGCATTTTCACATCACCATCCCTCTCAAAAACGCTCGGTAGTTAATTTACTTGTTCATAGGGCTTTCATGATTTCAGACAAGAATTCCCTAGACACAGAACTCCTTAAACTAACCAAAGCCTTGACCATGAACGGTTATACCAAAAAAGACATTAATAAGACCATATACAAATACAGAAATCCCAGACCCAAACAACAGGACAATAGTGACAATGACAGACAGACACAAGTTATACTTCCCTATGTAAGCGGTATCACGGATAAAATAGGTAAACTTTTGAAGAAGTCAAATATTAAGCCTATATTTCGGTCCAACCAAAAATTAGGTCAATGTTTGACTTCAACAAAAGACAAAATACCCCTGAGTTCAGAAGACGTATATAAAATACCCTGCTCCTGTGGTACGGTTTACATAGGTGAAACTAAGAGAAAAATTTCTACAAGACTTCAAGAGCATGAGCGCAATATAAGAAAGAAACAAATTTCCTTATCGGCAGTAGCCGAACATGTACATGAAACAGGTCATAAAATCAATTTGTCTGAAACAAAACAAATATTAACAGAAAACAGAAAAATGCCAAGGAAGATACGGGAATCGATAGAAATCATCAAGCATCCTAACAATATCAATCGGGACACTGGTTACCACTTACCTGCAATATGGAAGTCTTTGATAGGAAAAACCTCGTCACGGGTGAATAACCACAACTCGTCATAAATAGTGACACAAGTTGATTCGAATCTTAGTTTCACGGTTCACCTGGGCGATTTTAAATAAAAATTTCGTGGACCCCTACATTTTTTAGACTAAAACATACCTGATAAAAAAACGTTTTTTTGAGTAATAGGGTGTGTAAAAAAATTTCGATTTGAGAAATCGAAAACGCTCTCTGGCTCAAAAGTTGCTCCTTTGTAAAAAACTGTGGCCACTCAAAAATGAGCCAAATCGATTAATGTTTAGAGGTAGCTCAAAGCACTCAAAATATCGGTACCTGTTTTTCGGATAAAAAGTGATTGTATATAAAATTAAGGAAATTTTGGAGGGTTTCATGCTAATATTTAGAAACAATACTAATTGTGAGAAAACTAAAAAAAATATATTTCCCCTTCCCTTAAGTTAGAACATAAAAAAATCGCCAATTACACTGGTCGACAAATCTGAAGATTTCTCTAACTGAGATTCCAGACATAGGTTTATACTAATTTTGGGTCGCTGAATCCAAATCCGAAGGCCGTTTGTCTCCATCACCCTCAGATTTTTTTATATCATTAAAAAATTTAAAATTAGGAAAATCGATTTTGTGTAATTACAAGAAAATGCTTTGACTTATCACATTAAAATTAAGTACGGTTAATAGTGGTAGTATAAGTTATTTATTCCCCTACTTACCCAAAAATACAATTGTGTGTATGTCAGAGGCGTGCGTTCTAAAGTGTTTCTGTAATATATTTCTCCAACAAAATTTATGTTTTAGAATTTTACAATTTCGATAAAAAAATATTATTTATTGATTAATTTTACGTAAAAAACATATTGGACCTTTTGATCAAAGGTCAATAGTTTTCGAGAAAAATAGGTTTAAACATATCTCTGCAAGTTCCACTAAGAAAAAAACTGCTGCCAACAAGATAATACTTTCTCCTATAGGTCTAGGTTTATTAAAATAAAAATAAATAAATAAAAAAATAAATCCGAAAAAACCAGTACAGGGTTACGACTTGGAAATAATAGTTACTGTAACTAACTCGTATCTCCATAATTTTCTAATTTTTGACTCACGTAACTAATAATTTTGCAATCTTTTATGCTTGAAGGGTCCACAAGAAATATCTACACTTATATTTGTCTATATTACAATAAAAAAAAATAAGAATTTTAAAGTTAACCGGTTTTTTGTGTCTCCTGAAAACCTGTGAATTTGGAGGTAATTAAGGTAACACGACGATATTGAACTTTTAGAAGTGTCAGTGGCGTACCTACAATTAAGTAAAAATGGAAAATAAAAAAAATAAATAAATAAAAAAAATAATACCTTTTTAGGACGCCACTAACTTTTAAAATTAAGATTATATTATTCTAAGTAATTCAGTCCAAGTTCCACCTAAATATCGTTCATGAGTTAGATCCGTTCATTAAAATTTTTGTTATGCTCTAGCACAACAATTATAAGACTTTTTGAGCTTGGTGCCCATGGAGACTTTTAATCAATCAGTTGAGAACTGAAACATATTCAAATCTTAACGCGGGGCCATTTCCCATAAGGTGTATAAGTGGTACTTTATATGTGACATACCGCAGCCATGATATAAACGTTTATAAAAGTTCATCAAAATAAATTTAGGTGACTACAGTATTTAAATTTGTCTCTAATAGGCTTCTTTATTCATTTGCATATGAGTAAAAGTTTGTTTTAGAGATGGCACTAGAGGTACACTAAAAAAAAAAGCGTGTGCCATATATGGGACAGTATGCGGGAAGGGGTTAATTACTTATTTTTAAATTAAAAAGGAAATAAAATAGATTGATAACAAAATTTACATGAGAGTGGTCCTTTTCATTTTTTGACTTAAACAGTGATAAAAGCAATATAGTAAAATCAATTTAAATTACCGATATAGCAATGGATTTTAATTTTCATATAATTTTCGAACATCTGAACTAAAGAATTTTAATATAGCTATAGTTTAAATTTCAATTGAATTTACTATATTTCTTATATATAATATAGCTATAGTTTAAATTTCAATTGATTGTACTATATTTCTTATATCACTCTTTGTTAAAGTCAAAACACATATGAAGCTTTAAAAAGGACCGCTCTAATGTAAATCTTTTTATAAAATGTATTTTATTTCCTTTTTTATTTAAAAATGGGTAATTGAAAGTATAAAAGAGCGGAAAAATGATATAGGTGTTGTTAATAAGTTTGATTACAATTCTTTATCTTCAAAGTTTATCTTTATTTTTTTTATATTATAAAAAAAATAAAATAAATAATAAATAAAAAAAAAGTTTATCTTAAATAAGGACCGCTCTAGTTGATTAAGTATTATTTTGTGTTCTTAATATTTCGTATATGTGATATAAGAAAATAAACATTTATAAACATTTATAAAAGTTATAAGTTATGTCATTTTTAAATAAAAAAATCGAGGTGTTGACCGCGAGGTAATCTTTTGTACAAGCCAAAGGAACTCAGGAGGAACTCTGAAGAATTCTGGAGGAACTCTTTGCAAAAAGGAACTCTTTTGTACAAATTTTAGACGCGGTCAGAAACAATTATTATTTATTACCCATGCGGACGTTTTTATTTTCACACTAGATGAGCCGTTACAAACACCTTATCAAAACATTCAACCTTTGGGCGCCATTTTTTTTTTCGAAGGGGCGCCAAGTTAAATAAACTTTAAACTGCGCTTGCTGGATCATAAAAAAATATGAACACAAAAACAGATAAAATAAAATTTTAATGTTTTATTATATTATATGAAAAAACTTAATAACAATAAAATATTGCTCTATTAGTAGGACCTCATAAAAAATTTATAAGCTTATTTAAAAACAAATAATTTACAATTCTTTATAGTATTTATATGTATAGTAGTTAAAATTACTTAACCCTTAACCCTCTCTCTGTACACGATTTTATACTAGACAATTTTAAAACAATATAGTACGAATCTACGTGAATGACCTAATAATTATTAATACTTAATAAGATATTGGTAAAAATTTGAATCAAATACCTCCACAACAATAATCTTATAAAAATTTTACCTAAAAGTAGGGGAAAATATTAAAAATGTTAAAAAAGCAGTGAATTTTCCTTTCAGGTTTCATTACTTTTTTAATAAGGATTTTTAATACAATAGATAAAAGCGTAATAATTTACTTTCTATAACCTGAATTTAATTTGCAGTAATTTTATTTAACTCAAAGTTAACCCCTAACTTAGGAATTTAAGCACGGACTAAAGTCATTAAATATAAATAGAAATTTTTAATGTTTTAGTCTGGGATTTTATGATTTTGGTCAGATATAACCTGGAAGTCGAGGAATTTCTGACAAAAAACACCTTAAAATAATGCTGTGTATGAATTGCTATTCAAACGCACTGTGCTTCCAATATTTAATATCCCTTTTGCTTTTGAATAAACCCAATAAAAATTAAGTTATATAGGGAAAATGATTGCCCATATTTTAAACATGTGCTCATAAATTGTGAATGTTGCAATATTAACCCTTTAAGTGTTGGTGGTCCCTATATGCCACCTCCTTTTAGGATCATAGTAGGCTAAACGGTTGCATGATTTTCACCTTTAGTGATAGTTCAGGATATTAAAAATCGATATTAGTAGTACTGTGTTAGACCACTTATGCACATGCTACTTTATGGCATGCAAAAATCAAAGTGATTCCATAGGGGACCACCAAACCATATCGAGGGCATCATAACATAGGGGTATATATATGGTCAACACTGAAGCCCTCGATATGCTCCGAATGTAATGTAGGTTTGTGTATTTTATGCTTTCAACCCTTTCCTAAGTAAATAACATAATATAATGCTCTCTATAGAGATCACCCATTACAAAATTGTTTATTTTTCTAATCAAAAAGTGTCGAAATTCATTCGTTTAATGTGTTTTGAGCTAAAGGTAACAAAAAAAACTGAAGTTTTCAAAGAAAATAGTTTTGCGCCTTAAAGGGTTAATAAATTTCGTGATATAATTTATGGATAACCCCATATATGAATAATTGTTCCCCTAGAGGTAAATTTTAAACTACTGCTACAATGTACCGTACTGTACATTGAAGCAGTAGTCTGTACGAAATTTGAATTCTATTTACAAAAAAGTATTCAAAATTTTACCAATTTTACGTTATAAAAACCCAGCACCCAACATGAGCATAGTTTTTTATTTAAAAAAATATACAATAAACATAGCCTGTGCAGAATGTTGTTGCTAACCAACAAACATTTTTTAAAAATGTTTTTAAAAAATATTTCAACCTCACAAAAGATAAAAAAAATTGCTCATTTTGAATTAAATCTTTGGATATTTTGACTTAAAACGTGAACATGTTTACAAAATAAAAATATATTATCTACAATAAAAATTATTTATGAGTATTTTTCACTGTTGTGTGTTGATTATAACGATTTAGTCTTGTTTTGAGATGATATATCTTTATATTTACATCGATAAAAAACTTTTTTACAGTCACTAAAATTTTTAATATATTTACAAAATTCCATACACAGTGTTTTTTTCGAAAAAGTTCATTTTCGAAAAAATATTTTTTTAACCAAATGCCTTATTAACCTTAGATTCCATTTTAGTAACAAATTATATCCTTAGTAAGGGAAATTTTTATTTATTTAGTTTAGATGGGTAAGGAAACAACTGATTTATGAAAAAGCACCGTGCATATTAAATCCAATGACATTTTTAAAAGGAATAAATTCGATAACTCTAAAAATAATATACTAAAATAAATAAAAAAAAGTCCTCTGACAGGTCGATTTTTATTTTGAGCGGGACATCTTTTGATTTTACGTTTGACGTTATAACCTTTTCCCGCCAAGAAGCACCATCTTTAAGTTTAAATACGACCTATTTATTTATTTTTATTCGATTGTATCTAAAAGCACCACTTTTTGTATATAATGTATATAATATACCTCTACGAAAAGTTTATTTTTTCGGCCTAGGCCGCAAAAGTAAATTAGTCGACGTTGATTGGTTGATTGATATTGAAACTGTTGAATTCTTTCAAACCTCAAATTTGTTGTCAAAAATACAAATGTATTTATTAATATATTACATTTGAATAAAAAATAGTGTATGATACACGGACGAATACTGTTTTTAGGGCGATGTCCGTTGCCAACCTCTTCGAGCTCGAATGGAAAACTTCGTAATCGACCTAAAAACAGTATTTTTTTGTCCTTGTATCATAACTGCTATTTCAGCGCTCTCTTGGGAGACGATATCTGACCCATGTCTCTATGAACTTTAAGTATTAGTTTTTGACGTTTTATTACCCTTTTTATTAGTTTTGCTCGAAAATAAAACATTAAAAAAAAACTTTTCGCAAAAAAATGAACCGACTTCTATGTCTCTAAAAAGTAAAAAATAAAAAATACTTAAGCCGGTGCCAATTTCACCATTCCCTAAATTAATTTCTAACAATTATTTTTTTATTATTTTATTATTGTTTGCTGTGAAATTGGCACCGACTTAAGTATTTTTTATTTTTTACTTTTTAGAGACACAGAACTTGTAGATTTGTAACGTCATCTAAGCTAAATTATAGTTGTCTTTCCATCTCGGAAAGCTGCTGACGTCACAACACACTGTTGTGCGTTGTAACGTTAATGTAACATTATCCTAAAGATAAATTTCTAAAAAATAAAAGTAATATTTTTATTTCAGCGCCCAAGAGTCCAACCAACTTTATTTTAAACAAAATACTAAAGAAAATCTTGTTAAACTTTAAGCGTTAAGTAATAATAAAATAACGCCTTATGGTAAAATCACAAAATTTATCATTTTGGTATCATTTTGGTATTTTAATATTACAGGCCCAGAGAATCAAGTTTAGCGGCATTTAAAAGATTTTCAGTGTGCCGTAATATTTGAGTGACCCCTTAATCAACTTATCCGAGTTATCCGATATTTCTTTAAAATTCGGTGGAGGAGGAATTTCGTTAGCGGCACGCACGGACTTGGTGGTGTTAAATAATGGCAATATTAATGCTGAACGCTACATATTGAACATTCTTGAGGAACATGTGTCATTTGCCCCTTATATAAGTCAAATTTTTTTGCTAATGCAAGATAATGCTCGACCCCAAGCAGCCCGAGTAGTTGGAGATTATTTTTTGGAAGTTGGCTTTGAAACTATGGCTTGGCGAGCACAAAGCCCCGACCTTAATCGATGGAGCATGTCTGGGATATACTCAGAAGACAATTACGTGCTCATCCCAACCAACCTAACAAATTTGAGGACTTCTGGTTAAAATTTGGAATGGACTGGATTTTTGATTGATCAAAACTGCATACGAAGTCTTATTTTAAGTATGAATTGTCGCTGCCAGGACATGATTAGAAGCAGAGGTGGAAATACACGGTATCAAGTATGATTTTATGTTTAAAAAATTTAAATTCCGAATTTTGTTTTTTTATATTTTTTCAAATTTTGTATGCTTAATTCTTGATATATATTTTAAGAAAGTGTATAATTTACAAGCAATTTAATAAAAGTTATTGAAATATAGAGTTTAATTCGTTAATTAAATTTTAAAATTAAAATAATTACAAATTTATTAGTGGTGCGTTAATTTCTTGGAGAAGTGTAATATGGACCATTAGTTGTTGACCATTAATTGTTAGTTCGTTGACCATAATTTATGGTCAACGAGCTAACAACTCTTTTCTCTAGAATACGCATACCGTTAATATTAAGTATCGCCAACATCTCGGTTTGTTTGTAAACAAATAGTAGTAAAAGTCATGCAAGTAAAATCAAATAAAAATCGACATGTCCGAGGAACTTTTCTAAAAAATATTTTCTGTTATCGAATTTATTCATTTTAGGAGTTCAACAGTGTATCTTTGCATATTTTGTAAATACATAATTCGTATATTTTAAACTGTTAGATATGTTTTTTTTATCAAATTTTACGTAAAATGCATTAACACGATTGTTATTTCATTATCCTTATATAATATTAGGTTTTTCACAATCGAAAAATATAATTTTGTTAAAATAAATAATTTACAAAATAAGAATGTTATATGTATCATTTAAAATCCGCAAAAAATGACTGTTGCGTATTATTTTGGAAGAGATTGGTATTATTGAAATTTTGTTGGTTACCGAAACCAGGAGAACCAATAGTTTGGTTTATTGGTTTTGCTTGGTTGATTGGTGACGTTGGTAGGCTGGCTAATTGGTTCATACTGGGTGATGGGCCTGTTTTAGGTTTACTCGTTAAAATATTGTCGAAGTCTATGTTTAAGTTACCCGGATTTTTCCACGTTGAGCCTACTGGCAAGTTTTTTGAGGCTGGTGTTGAATTGGCGTTGTTATTGGGCACGGAAGACATTGGCTGTAAAGGTTGAGCTGATGTAGGGGTCAATACACAACCTAGAGAAAAAAAGTTAAAAAATTATCTTTAATAGTAAAAGGCCATGCATTCTTCTTTAGTAAAAGCATGTCATGTGACCATATATGCATATGGCTTTTTAATTTTTTTTTCTATCAAACTATCGACGAATGTCAATGTTTACACTTTTTATTCTTTCTTTCTTTCTCTATCCCCCACGGTAATGTAAATACGATCGCCTGGTGAACAAACGTCACCTTCAGCTTACCTGTTGCGGATTCTAAACATCTAAAACCCTTGGCAGATTCTACATACTTTAATCAGGTGGAGTGATTTTTTATCTTTATCTTTAAACTAAAAGAGGATGACTAGAGGCAGTGTGCAGTGATGTAGTGATAAAAAAGCAATGCGGGTACCTGAGAGGTAAAATGGCGCCTTTACCAAAATTAAAAAAAATACGCGTAAACTGCAGTATTTAGTTTACAGTACGTGTCCTCGCCCCATAACTCTTGAACAGATTGAGATAATTTGCACACGTTAAATGGGGCCACCTAATATGGATATCTCACTTCATTTGGACTTTATTGTTTCTAAAATTTCAAAAAAATGGATTACTGGTAAGAGTAAGAGTATACCCTTAGCAAAACCAGTGCGGGTATGGCGGGAAACTCATAATTTATGATAAGACGGGATTAATAAAATACCATTGATATTGCACTTGGTATTATACCAAGTTCACAATGACCTTGATAATTGAGGAGCTTACGTTCAAAATGAAATAAATCAATCGTACGTTAAGTGGATATAATTGGTTTTAAACGTGAGCTTTTCAATTGTTAAAATTGGCTATACAGCGTGATTCACCTAACACAAATCACGCGTTTTTTGACATTATTATAGTTATGAAAGTACAAATTTTACCAGGTAATTTGGACCTAATTACCCACAATTTCGTCTAAACAAAAATTTTCTACTCTTTATTTTTGAGTTAGTGGATATAATTGGTTTTAAACGTGAGCTTTTCAATTGTTAAAATTGGCTATACAGCGTGATTCACCTAACACAAATCACGCGTTTTTTGACATTATTATAGTTATGAAAGTACAAATTTTACCAGGTAATTTTGACCTAATTACCCACAATTTCCCTTAAACAAAAATTTTCTACTCTTTATTTTTGAGTTAGAGCTCCAAAAATTATTTCATTTCTTTATTATATAATATTTGTTTTTACTAAAAATATTAATTTTCTATTATTTTTTTACATCGGCACTTAGTGCTACTAAGAGTGCCGATGTATTGAAATCTTCGCCGAAAAGTCAAAATCTTTGACCAATTTTTTTTTTACATTTCTCGACGTTTTAGACCATTCTGAGTCGAAATCAGTAAAAAAAAAATTTGCGTCCGTCTGTCTGGGTGTAAACTAACTCCATTTCTACATGAGATATCGACTTGCGGTTTTTTGCATATTGTTTTTTATCGTAATCCGAAGAGCTGATTAGGGCTGCTGAGCTATTCAATAAACAACATGAAAACAATGAAAACACAGCCCCCGAGGGGCGGGGGATAGTTTTCGTAAAAACTGGTATATTAGGGGTTTTGAGGTTGCCGAAAGTGAATAATAAAAAAATCTAACTCCACCCCCTGATGGGCGGGGGTAGTTTTCGTGAAAATTTGTATATTAAGGTTTTTGAGGTTTCTAAAACTGAATGTGATAACAAAAAAAATCTTACTCCACTCCCTAAGGGGCGGGGGTAGTTTTCTTGAAAATATTGGAGGTTTTAAGGTCGCTAGAACTGAATCTTAAAACATTTTTTTTCCAAATCCACCCCCCTCAGGGGCTGATAATAAAAAATCCATTTCACGCGCGGAGGTAAAAAATGGGAAAGCTCTTTTACTGGGCAGTGTATTTAATTCTAAGATTCAGTTTTAGCGACCTTAAAAACCCCTATATACCAATTTTTACGAAAGCCACCCCCCACCCCTCAGGGGGTGGAGTTTGATTTTTTTAATCCTAAGATTCAGTTTTAGCGACTTTAAAAACCCCTTTACCAATTTTCACGAAATCTACTAATAGGCAATAATTTTGGAATTTTTTTATAAATTATCATTTCTTGAATTAAACTACGTTTAAAAGACTTAATCTACCGATATTTTCAAGTCTAATTGTATATTTACATGATTTTCCCGCCTCCTGTGGAAAACACGAGGGGAAAATTGGAAATTAAAATAGTGGATTCTTATACGAAATTTGATTCTAAACAACTTTTGTTTAAAACTTATTTTTTAAACCCTTTAAAGGGGTTAAAAAATAAAAAAAATCAAAATATTTAAAAACACATTTTTCTGTAATATGAAAGTTAAAAAACACGTAAAGGGGTATTACCCGTGGATTTGATGAACATCCACCCCCACAAAGAGGGTTAAACTACCCCCAAGCGCCAAAAAAAGTAGTGTATACACATATATTGAAGGACTTGGAAGACATTTTGAGCAATTTTTGTAAGCTGTATCAATAAACTGGTAAAAATTGCTATTTTTCTTTTTTCTTCCTGGGGCCCAAACGACAAATTTCCGGGGTTTATAAGGCAAACTTGCTTATTTTGATACCCTCTACAACCCCTATCAGTTTGAAAATAATTATGAAACACCCTGTATATATACCGGGTGTTTTTGTTAACCTGAAACATTCAAATATCTCGAATACTATGCATTTTAGAAAAAAAAATATCGGACAAAATTTGTTTATTTTAATGGTGGAAACAAAATTGCGTATTTATTTTTTACGGGTATTTACGTTTTCAAGGTCATTTCAAGGTTCAACTTTGTTTTTTTAAGTACAAACATATATTTTTTTACTGTTATTTAATTCCCCTCAAAAAAATAAAAATCTTTTGTAAAAAACTTTTTTTGATCGGACTTTTAGTTGCAGAGATAACACAGCCACACAAAATTAAAAAAGTTGCATCTCCGACGAACTTGACTAGTCAATCCCTCTGTATTTTGAGCCGCTGAAACCGAATCTGAGGTCGGAATTTGAAAGTTAGCTCTCATTTTCAACATAACCTCAAAAACATACTTTTCGCAAAATCAAAACTATAAACTAAAAAATGCGCCAAAATTTAATGCTGCATTGTGATTCTACATCAAAAACTATAACATAAAGTTTTCATTCAAAAATGCCCACAAATGTAAGCGAGCTTAAGGAAGCTTTTATAAAAAAAATTAAAAACCCTTAAAGTATACAAGCCGCTTTACTCTTTATTTTTATAGTTTTCAATGCAAAAGAATAATTAACATGTTAGGTTCCAAAAACAGACGTTTTTTGGTATTACTAAAAATTTAGATTTTTTCAATTTTTAGTTTCTTTTACACTTATTCGATCCCTTAACAATAAATAACTGACATCAATTTTGGATGGAGGTGAAAATTAAAAAAAAAAAAACGTGTTTTGGTTTCGCCGTCTTTGTTACAGTTATCTTGCAGAAATATAAAAGTTCTGTACAAAATTCCTAAAACTACTGGACTATGTTGTATAGGGGGAAATTGTAGGTAATTAGGTCCAAATTAACTGGTAAAATTTTTATTTTCATAACTTTAATAATGTCAAAAAAAGCGTGATTTGTGTTAGGTGAATCACCCTGTATTAAAACAAAAAACGGAACAAGGGATTTTTTTTATAAATTTAATGGTTACCCCGTTCATTATGGTCGCTGAATTTTTCTTTGATGTGTTCGGTCTTCTCTGAAGGCAAAGTAAAACAAAGATAGCAATTGATTAAAAGACAGTTTTATTACAAAAAATAATAAAAATAAGCTTATATACATCATCTAATCTAGAAATTTCACTATATCAGAAAAGAATGAACATTCGTTTTTAAAAAGCTTAAAAGCTATTTTTGCTTAGTTAAGGTTTAAAAAAAACAAGCCGTTTTTCAAAATGATTGAGGAACTAGTTTGGACTTTTTGCTTAAAGCAAAAACTATTTAGAAAGTTTAAGAAAAAAATTGACAAACTCTTGGCCATGGTAAACGATAACAAGTGATAAAAGAATTGAGATACAAACTCCTTTGTATTTTAGGGGAATATCCTTAAATTCTAGTACTCACTATCAATTTGTTCTGTTTTTAGTTTTACTTAGCCAGGTGCGAATTTCCAAAAACTATATTTTACTTTTTGGCGAACCTAGGAGAGAATGGCAAAAAAATATTTAGTTTTCATTATCCAAATCCGCGTCAACTTTTAAAACAGATTCAATCAAAATCATAGTAGATGCAGCCAAAGTTCTACATTCTAGATTAGACTCCCCTCTTGCTACATTAGGACTTAGAACGTCCATTAACCAAAGCCGTACTTCCAAAATTTCGTCAAGAAAATCCGAAACTAAAATGCTTTGAGGTACATTAATAACTGCGGCAGCTATTAAATTCATAACAACTATTCTGACTTTAACGTCGCGGTGAAATCTCAAAAACCAAGAAAAATGCAAAATTTCTTTTGCCATTCTGGGCGCTACCAGGCAATTTTGTGAAGCACACATTATAATGGATAAAGTTTCTATGAAATGTACTAAAAGTAAATAATCTCTGTCTTGTTTATTTACTTGGCATAATAAAGCGTTTTGATTATAACCATAAAGCAAAGGGAAAAAGAAATACCCTGCAACATCAGAAAATTTGTTAATAGATTCTAATTTAACGAATCTATGTTTAACATAGCGTCTGGTTTTAGATTCTAATCGTTTTCTTATAGTTTCTTCTGCATTCTCTAGTTCTACCGATTTTCTGGTCTTTTTAACCTTTTTACTTGGAATATCTTCAAGTTTTAAGGTGGATAAACTCTTTGCGGAATCCCTTAAAATATCTAACATAAAAATTCTGTGAACTACAGAATAAGTCGTTGGATCGGCATGAATTTTTTTACTTAGAAACTCTGATGTTTGGGCGGGGTAGATACAACATATGGCGACACAGCTTTGAAACACTAAATTATCAAAATCATCTACATAAAACGTTGGAGTAAGGGTTATCAATAGTTCCATAATTTCTAAACCTATGGTATAATCATCATCAGGTAGTTGGTTTGTAATGAGCTTTTCGCAGTTTTCAACACTTAAAACAAATGTTTCGTGGTCTTTGGTTTCTATAAGCCCGTTTATCAAGTCTCTAAGGTACGCTGGTGGTTCTTTCTTGGAAACTTTTACGTCATTAGAAAGGTCATACGGTTCTAAATCATCATCTGAGTCTAACTCAAAATCTGTGCTGTCTAAAATCGTAATACGGGAAGATTTTGGGTCTATAGACTCGGAAATTATCTCGTTTTTTAGCTCAGTTTCAGGTTTTTGTCGGTATTTGCGTTCAGGAGGAATATATTGGATGATTTTTTCCTCATTTTCTAATAATTTTGAAATTAAATCATCCAAATTCTCATTTATTTCCTTATCTTTAAACAATATCGTCATATCTTTATCATATAAACCCTGTAAATCTGTAATAATACACATTGTCTCATCTTTTAAGTTTTCATAATCGAATTTTAATTTATTTTCAACGTCTTTATTCAAAAAATTTATGACAATTTCCCCCACTTTCATTCCAGCATATCTAATAGATTCCAAATTTGACTCTAAATTCACAGGCATACCAGAATTTACTATTTCTTTTAACTTATCTTGTTCATAATTTGACAAACCTATGTTTTGCAAAGAATTTATTATAAGAACGATAAGTTTCGAAATAAAAATGTGTCGTTCTAAGTTGCTATGAATTACAGATGACCTATTAGCCCAAATTGTAGTTAAATCAACCAATAATTGATTGAGATTGTGCTGAGAATATTTACTTAAATATATCACCAAGTTGTATAATAAGTTATCACAATTTCTTGAAAAATGAGTAAGCAAAGGAATTTTCTGGCAAAATACAAACTTCCAGTTATCGTTTTTAATTAATATTTCGCCAAAAACATAATTTATGCAGTATTTTTCTGTGTCTAGATAACGCAACACCATTTTAGCTAAAACTTCTATAGCAAATCGATTTAAATTTAAAAATATTTTATTGAGTAAATCGCGATAAATTTTAGTTTTATTACCGTTTTTATTGGTTAAGATAAATATTATTTCCAAAAAGATAATAAATGCATTAGATTCTAGTTTTTCATTGAAATCTATTAATATTTTACTTAAAAATAAAGCTAAATTCTCGTAATTTATTTTATCTGCATATGATTTATCTTTTAATATTAAATCAGATAAAAACTCGATCGATTTTAACATATTTTTTAATAAAAAGTTTGTATACTGTTTCATTTTGTAAAAAATCGGACTTTTTCCTTCAAAAACATTGGCGACTCTATTTGGTAAAGAAACCAAATATTTTACATAATCTTGCCATTCGTTCAATATTTCTTGTTTTAAAAATACTTCATCATTTTCATGTAAGGCACAAAAAATTATATTTGAAAATAAACCTTCCGAATCCAAATTAATAATAATCAATTTGGATATTGTTTCACTGTTTTCTCCAATTTTAAAATGTTTGATCAATGTTTGAAGAGCAACTCTGGAAAAATTAGGTTGCTCAATAGAGAAAATCGTTTTGACTTGTTCAAAAATACAATTTTCTTTAAATGGAAAACAATGGTCAAATTTATTCATTAAGCTTTCTAAAAATAGTTGGAATTGATTTTCTGTCTCGGCGTGAATTATATCTTCATCTATATTTAACAGTTTTTGTACTGTTGTGGGTCCTGGGAGATTTGCTATAACGTTTTCCAGTTGATATAAAACAATAGCGATATCTGTCTCTGAGGCAATTTTCTTCATGCTTTCTAAACGCTGGATACTGTTCATAAGGACGTCCTCTAGGGCTTTTTCATTTTGTGTTTTCTTGCGAATTCGTGTAGGTGTTGTTGAAATTTCACTCAAGTATTTTGTAAACAATTTGTCGTCGGTTTGCACACTGGTTTCCCCACCTGAAACGGGAAAGCTCATGTGAGTTTCCCGATTCTTACAATCACTTACGTAACTTTAAAACGTTCAAACAATTTATATAATTTAATTATATTTATTTTATATATTACTTAGTATGGGCAGGGACGTACCAAAGGGGGAGCATTCCCCATCCTCTCTTGAAAATCTGGATTATATTTGAAAAGTTGTGAAATTGTCTCCTAAACAGTTGGAAAATCTGTATATAAGTTGGAAAATTGGTAAAGCCTAGACAATGACCTTTTTTTTTAATTTCCCCAGAGGTAAAGCCCGTTTTATCGGGGTAGACACATCGAAATTTCCTCCAGGGATAAAGTTTTTTTTTTGATGCGAGGGCCTTTTTGGCCAGGTTGGAAAATTTCGTTTTATTAGTTGGGAAATTTCGGTAGTCTCCCCCCAACGATATTCTTTCGATGCGCCCCTGGACATGGGTTTATTTTAAACCAACGCTATCATTATATGATTTAACATGTAAATTAATCAAGATTATAACTATCAATTTGTGCAATGCAAAGGGGTTTACTAAGAATACAAGTGTTTAAACGTTTTAAAATTTTAAATTAGGATACGCAAGGATATCATGACATTAACAATTATTAAAAAAAAAAATTATAACGAAACAACAACAAAAATTAGAAAACGAAAATGTACAATATCAATATTTTGTTAGTTATAGAACGGCAACGGAGTTTTTCAGCGATTTGAATCGTCTGATCCCTAAATCTAATGCCCAACAAAATTAAATATAAAAAAAATTTAAAAAAATCTTATTTTTTAACTTTTATGTTATAGCATGCGCATTGATAAGACTCTAAAAATATCTACACTTTTTTCCGTATTATTAATTCCTGTTTATTTTTATCAAAGTGGGTCATAATATATTCCACGTTTTATCATGTTACCAGTTAATTTATTTCTGTTGGAGTAAAAACAGGTACTTTGTTTTTGATGAAGAATTTTAAAAACAATACATAATAAAAATATTTATAATTTGTAGGGATCGACCGATACCGATATGATATCAGAAATATCGGCAAAAGTTCTCTATATCGATTATCGGCCGATATGAAACTCCATATGGGCAACAATAATTTTGAATTTTTATATTTTTAATTAAGGACGACGTTCTAAGAACGTAATATATAATTCATATTATAAAAAGTAGTATATTTCTGTCAACGACTTCTGACTCTACCTAATATCTATGTCCCAAACTTGTTAAAATAGTCAAATTAATTAGAATTTTGAAAAATTACACAATATGTTTGAAAGTATCCTAGGGTTTTTGAGGTTGAGGTTTCACCGAGTCCGATGTTAAAAATTTAAAATTAAAACTGACAGACCAACATGGCGTCGAAATTTTAACGTAACGCTTTTGGTGGCACAAAATTTGACTCCCTCTTAATTGCATTGTTTTTAAAAACGGTTGCTCCTACAGTGCTACACTATATGACATTTTTTATGTATTTTTACTCAAGAAATCTATATTTTTTAGAAAAAATCCAAAAAAACTACACATAAAAAAGTTTGGGGCAAAAATGTGTTAAGCCTCACATATTTTGTCCGTCTATGCATAGATTAACACAAACTTATTGCCCTTATTAATAATAGTATACATGCAAAAGCTCGTCGCTCTAGCTTAAAGGGTACCAGAGTTATTTATTTAAATCCTTATTTTTATTACAATTTAGTTAGGGCTCATTTCCGGACCAACCTTTATAGAATCTTTTTTTTATAATTTTGGATGTAGAATCACCTCCAGAGCGGGCTAAGCCCCCCCTGGCGTTTTCGCTGAGCCCCCCCTGGTATTTTTTAAGTCACCTACATTTGGGCGCCAACTTTTTTGCAGAGTCGCCAAGTTTGGTAGAAACTGTCAGGGACAAAGCTTTTGTTTCTTAAAGGTAACTTTTGGGGGCGCCAATTTTTTTTTGCAGGAGCGCCAAGCCAAGTTTAGTAGAAACAGTCGGGGACAAAGCTTTTTTTTTCATGAAGGTAATTTTTGGGGCGCCAATTTATTTTTATAGGGGCGCCAAGTTTGGTAGAAACCGTCAGGGATAAAGCTTTTTTTCATGAAGGTATTTTTTTGGGCGTCGATTTTTTTTTGTAGGGGTGCCAAGTTTTGGTTGAAACGTCAGCGACAAAGCTTTTTTTAGGGTGCCGAGCCCCCCCTCTAGATATTTTTCTGGTTACGGCCCTGATCACCTCTTAAATTTTGGCATGCCAGTTATTGTATGCCCTGTATGTAAAAGCTCTGTTTTAATTTGAAACAAGCCGTGAAGATATGTAATGCTACGCATTCCATTACATATTATTCATAGTAAATGGTATATTGCATTTGCCTAAATACTTTAAAAAATATTATCAAAAAATAAAAATACAAAAAAATATTTTTTTTTCAAAAGATCTTTTTTTGAAAAACGAAAAATGAAAAAAAAAAATAAAAAATTTTTCCAAAAATTTCTAAATTTTTCAACTTTTTTTATTTTCTTTTTGTGAAAAAACGAAACAATTTTGAATTTTTTTTTCAAAAAAAATTTAAAAAAAATCTATTTTTTTTATTTTCTTTTCGCGAAAAACGAAAATACTTTGAAAAAAAATTTTTAGAAAATTAGTTTTTATTTAAAAAAAAAAACTCCCCATAACTTTCTTGTTTTTGGGGGGATTACTTTGAAAAATAGGAATCTTCCCCTAATAGAACTTGATTTTTCCTGAAAATTTGAAGTCGATCGAATTATTCGTTCTTCAGTTATCGTGTCTACAAAAAACGTGACATCAGACAGATGTACATTTTCAAAGTTTCTTATTTTCTCATGAAACACATTTGTATCCAAGATTTTTTTGTCTAGGACGTTTTTTGGCGATTTTGAGAAATTCGAATGTACCGTATATTAGCGCAGGCGCTGTGAGTAATATAATAAAAATTTTAACATGTAGTTATTATATCTATAGAACTGACCAACATTTTTTTATTCATTGTTTAATTCATATTTAATATCTCAATATATATCGGTTATCGGTCACATCCATATCGGTATCGGCCGATTATCGGTATCGGCAAAAAAATCCATATCAGTCGATCCCTAATAATTTGCTGCTTAACTATAATTTGGCCGTTCTTTCACACGATTTTGGGGTATATTTTTGCAAGGGTACAAGGATTTTTCGTTCTTGTTATCGTGTCTACAAAAAACGTGACATCAGACAGATGGACATTTTCAAAGTTTCTTATTTTCTCATGAAACACATTTGTATCCAAGAATTTTTTGTCTAGGACGTTTTTTGGCGATTTTGAGAAATTCGAATGTACCGTATATTATTCTAGCGCAGGCGCTGTGAGATTGTTTAATTCATATTTAATATCCCAATATATATCGGTTATCGGTCACATCCATATCGGTATCGGCCGATTATCGGTATCGGCAAAAAATCCATATCAGTCGATCCCTAATAATTTGCTGCTTAACTATAATTTGGCCGTTCTTTCACACGATTTTGGGGTATATTTTTGCAAGGGTGTTTGGAAATTTCTGATTTTTTTTTGTGTGTTCCTACATGCAAGTCAATCCTATTGCCAAATTTCGTTCTTGATCGAGACCCAAACTCGGTTCCCAGCTACAAAAACATCATACCTTGTCAGAAAAACCTCAATTTTTTAATTCTTGTTCAAAATTGTTATTGTGAAATATATTGATTTAAAAACAGGCAACAAGTGACCCTTATGAGTGACTATAATTTTATAAAAAATAAATATTTTGATTTTAACGCTGTGATAAATTTTTCTTAAAAGAATACCTTTTTTGGAGAAAAAAATCTGGAGGGGCAACGATGTTCAGAAAAACCATGATATATGTGTGAAACTATAGGTATCCAACTCTTTAGTTCTATGGTATTTCCACAGACTAACGATGCCCCCGCTTGCTAGATCAATTATAGTGAAGGTCTGCACGTACGCCATTTTCCCTGTTTTTTTTTTGTGTAAATTTGATCGATTGCAGTCTTATACAAAACAAATCGTCGAATTTTGGACAGACATTTAACAAAATTTTGGAACTCTTATAATGTGGGGTGAAAAAGTGTTTTTTTTTCTGTTTTTGAATAAAAATCAGTTTATTGCCATTTTCTCCTTATATTATCAAAATTCAAAAACATACCTTAAAACTTAACTTTTACCAAAAAAAGGTCTCAAATTTTTTGTCAAAAAGGAACTAAGCGCCAAAACTGGGCTGACAAATATTTTTTTGGTAACTATGCAATTTTTATTAAATACGTATTTTTTTAGGCAATTTTGTTTTATTAAGTTTTTTTTTACTTCATTTGTTGCGGGGGCATCGTTAGTCTGTGGAAATACCATAGAACTCAAAATTTGGGGACCATAGTTTTACCATAGCGCCCCCTATGCGTTAAAATCAAAACATTTTTTTATAAAATTATAGTCACTCATGAGGGTCAAGTGTTACCCAAATTTTAAATCAATATATTTTATTATAACGATGTTATACGAGAATTAAGAAAATAGGGCTTTTCTGACAAGGATGTTTTGGTAGCTGGGGGCTGAATCTGGGTCCCGATTAAGAACAAAAAATAGCAGTGTGGTTAACTTGCATGTAGGAACGCACAAAAAAAATCAGGCGTTTTAATAATCCGTTGCAAAAAACAAACCTGGAAAAGAACCGCGAAATTGCAGTTAAACAGAAATATATTTTTGTTTCAAGAACACGTTTATTTAGTTTCACAGTAGTTTCCTGAAGTTTGTAGGTTTTTGACGGCCTATATGCGAAATTATACTTTTCAGGAATAATCGCATTTTTTTATAACATAGCTTGCGAGAGGTTAACCTCCATGAAATCCGTTGTAAAGATCCAAGCAATTTTTACAGGAATTCATTGAGATCCCTTAGAATTACCAAATTCACTGTTGCTTTTAAATGTGCAATTTTTTACACGAAATTGGCGTCAATCATTTAATGATGAATGCCGCATATAAGTTTACATACGTTTAAATATATTTTATGTAGCAGGTTAAAAAAAGTCCAAACCCAAGTGCGGCTTTGGGAACGTTCAAGTATTACGTATAGCAAAATGTACCAAAATTCATACACTTCATACCTCGGTTCTCGCTACCCCCCCCCCCCCCCTAACACACCCCTGTTGGGGAGGGGGTAGCCAAAATATTAAATCTCTATCATCTATAATAACGCGAGAACCGGGGTATGAAGTGTATGAATTTTAGTACAATTTGCGTTAAGTGATACTTGAACGTCCCGTTTTCCCAAACTATCCAATAATGTTAAGACATAATGTTAACTTACCATCTAAACTTCCTAAAAGATCGTTCGAGCTGCTTAAAATACCGGCATTATTATTCGTAATTCCACCAAAGTTTTGAGCTGGCTGGTTCTGAACACTTAAACTCGCAAATCCGGACAAATCCCCTAGCAAATCTCCACCCGCACTGGACGGTTTCACAGGATTCTGAACAGGACTTCCAAGAAGATTATTTCCAATTTCATTATTACTACTTGGGGGAGAACCTGTCAGAAGATTTGTGGGGATGGAAATGTTCGGTATTGAGGTTGAGGCAGGCATAAAGTTGTTTTGAGCAGGAGGAGCAGATTGCGAAGAAAAGGCGGAGCTAAAATCGGCAAAATCATCTTCGGTTTTTTTGGGAGCTGGTGTGATACTGTTAGGTTGTCCAAAAGCTGCTTCAAAGTCGCCAAACTCGCCAGTAGGTGGTCTTATACCACTATCGCCAGCTCTGGGATCGAATTCTTCATTGAAAAGGTCGTTATCTACTACAGGCGTGGGACTTTGACTAGAAAATCGGCCGAAGTTAGCGGCGGCACCTAGATCAACCTTCTTCAGAGGTTTATTAACTTTTTTCGGTGAATTCGATATCGAGGTGTTCAGATTGATGTTGACAGGTTTTGGAGTATGAGCGGGGCTCGAAATGTCAGATTTTCCATTGTTGTAATTGTTTTTAGACTCGTTGTCGCTTTCTTCGCGGTCCAGGTCATAATCTTCCTCTATGGATCGGTCGCGATAACGGTTGGCGTTGTTGCTGTCATCCCAGTCGTTGCCGTAGTCGCGATCGCGGTTTTGGGACGGTCGGTCGTCCCAACCACCAGAGCCACCTTTAACAAAAAAAAAAAAATTGGTAAAAAATCGGGGTAGTTCCAAACCCATTAAGGACTGACCCATAAATTAATTGAAAAATTTACGAAATATTTATCAGATATTACTATTGCCATTTTTACTAGAAAAAAATCTAAAAAAAAATTATGTTTTCGCTTGTTAAGCGAGATTATTAGTAAAATGCAAACAATTTACTCGCTAGAAATAAAAAAACATAATATTTGCATATATGCTAAGCCATAAATAATTAAATTGGAAAAAACGTGCCTTTTAAAATAGTCCTTACAAAAATCTATAAATCTGTATGAATATTTATACGGTAGTCCTATATGGGTTAATTTAAGTAAAACAAAAATATGGACGTATAACCCGGAAAAAAAAACTTGATTTGATAAAAATAAGTAAAAATCTACGCTCTTCTTAGTATAAAATACACATTTAGGTTTAATAATGTTCACATTACAACACTCTCTTTTTAAAGATATGAAACCCTGAATGATTTTGTTTTTCCATTTTGTGTAATCATTTTAAATTTTTTCGGGTTTTTAAAGCTTTGGGCTAGAACGTAGATAAAATAGTATAAGAAATTCGTTTGCGAATGACTTTTAGTGCACTCGAATGATGTTTTCACTCCGCTGGCATGTCGTGAACTAAAACCGTAAGTCTAATTTCATAATGTACTATTTTAGGGTTAGTGTTGTATTACGCTATTTTTATTTTTATTTACTTAAAAATGATGCCAATATAGCCTTTGGAAGTGGCTTTAAATCCTATCTATACTAGGGTGCTTTTTTTTCGACTATTTTTGTTTTTTCGGTCCCATCACGAAATTTTGTTGGAAGTACCCTAAAAAAAATTCCCTCATAATTTTAGCCCTTAATATTAATATTAAGTAGTGGACCAAGGCATGTAAAGATTTCCCATTGAAAATACACGTAAACTTTGATTATTTTTCTTTAAATTACTATAGCTTAGCGGCATTTTATGGCATCGCTTCGACCATAGACAGGTATTTCTCAAAATTGAATGCTCTACAAAATTGCCCATTGCGGCATAATCATAACTCGTACTGGTGAGATAGTTTGGGCCACCAAACTCAATTTTTTCATAAAATTTACGTTTTTCTGTCCTTATCTGGTAATTGACAAGAGCTACAAAAAATATTCAAATGATAAACTTGTAGGAAATTTAATTTCCTACAAAAATGGTCCTTGGCACTAAATCTCTAACATCAATATTTCTTGAGATATTAAATTCTAAAGTTTTTGATATTTTTTATAATTTGACGTGATACTCGATAATAATTTGATAAATAATAATAATAAATAATAAATGGGCATGATTTTTTATTTTTTTCAACTTTTTTTCTGTAAAACTGATCGATGGAATGGTAGAACTCTATGAATAAAAACTTGTTTAAGTAATAGTTTATCATGTACACCACAGCTTTTTTTTCAGTTTCCCTGATTTTTTACAGTTGATCAAATTACCTGACTTTTCCCTGATTTCCCTGATCTGTGGACACCTGCACATTTAATAAAGATCTAAATGTGGATGGGTGTTTTAAGATAAAATTAATGTTTTTTTATTTTCTTATTTTTCGTTTTTTGCTAAGAACTTCAGTTTTGTAAGTTATTGTACAATTCTGGTTAACCTCTAGTCGCATAGAATTTAGAGATAAAATAAGATTTAGAGCTTTAAAGTTGACAGGAAATTTTACGTCAACTATTGGTTAAAATACTGTCAACTATTGGTGCTTTGATATCGTTTTGTAAAACTTGATGAATTTAAATAAAAATATTTTACTGGCATTCTTTTTAATAAAAACAGTAATTTATAAGTTACATTTTTAAAGTAATATGCTTTTAAAGTAATATTTCTTTTAAAATAAAAGAAAAATATGTTATGTCGACTATTAGCGATGTTATATGTCAACTATTGGTAAATTACTTTATTACCCCTGTCAACTTAACAATTTTTACAGGGTCTACAAAAAAATTTAAAATATTTGTTTGTATTATTATATTCAAACATTTTGGTACTAATATAAAAAGAAAACATCTAACTAAACACATGTATTCAATAAAATATAAAAAAAATTATTAGATAAAATTTTAATTAAAAAACATTATAGAATTTTTCTTAGACTGCCAACTATTGGGGGTTTTACCTTAATGCTGATGAGTACTCTTCATTATTAATTATATTACTGTAAATTTTACAGCATACATACAACATAATGAAATTTAAATTGCTAAATAGCCATTTATCTTTTAATTACCTACTTATAAATCGGCACAGGCCCACAAAAAAAAGTTGTCTGTCCTGGAGTTGAGACCCACCTTTTATTAGGTATGTATTTTGGGATGCTAAACACGAATCTACCATAAAAAGGCAACTCATGGGCTCAATTTTTTGTTACACTGAAAGAACTATCTAAAATAGTGAAAATCTCATATTATTAGTCTGTAATTTCAGTGTAGCAAAAGAACGAGGCCATAAAGTGACTTTTTTATTTAGATTCGTGTTCAGCATCCCAAAACATAACATAAGAATAGGTGGGTCTCAACCCCAGCACAGACAACCTTATTTTGTGGGCCGGTGTTATTAATGTGACTCTTATGAGTCAACGATTATACGTTTTATCAATTACAATCCACAGATGCTTTTACTATTACAGACTGATAAAAAACTTGTAATAATAAACGTAAATTATTCTTTCATAATTAATCATGGGAACAATTTTCTTAGCATAGTCCACTAAAAATTGATTTGTACCGCACGTAGACAAAATACTTTAAATACCTTAGCAATATAAATATCTACCGAGCAGCAACTACCTAGATTTTTTGTTTTTTGAAATTCTTATATAATCTAAGTGTTTAAATAAGATTGGTTAAAGGCCTATCCAGAAGCTTGCATGACTTTAAGGGAGCTAAGCCCATTTAGGAAGTTCTACTTTTCGAACCTTAGGTGTATAGGAAATTTTTTTATGGTTTTTGATGTAGAATATATAAAAATTTTATTGGCGCCATTTTTATTTCCTATTTTTTTAATTTTTAGAACCTGAAATTATCTCTTAAACTGCAACTTTCTCGAAAACAGTTGATCCTACAGTGTTATAATAAGAGTAACTTTTTTATGTATTTTTAACCAAGGAATTATATTTTATTGAGGGAATTAAAAAAAAAACAGACAAAAGTTTTGGGCAAAACAGCGGCAACGCCCTTCCATTTTACACGCCCCTGGTTTAAGTTATCAAATAAATAATCCATCGGATAATAGCCTTTATCCATTTTAGGAGGTGTAGTAAATAAAAACTCTTTTTTAGACGCACCCTTAGAATACTTAGAAGGGATGTAGCTCCCTTAGGGCTCGTTTCCGTACCAACCTTATGAACTTTTTATAATATTTTTGCGGAATCACCTCCCAAAATTAATGATCGAATACCTGGAACACTCTGTATTTTGTATTTGTAATTCGTATCAACTTGATATGTATACTTTATTCCATTTTATGTTTTTAATTCGTATCATATAGTAAACATTTTGTATGCTTTATTGACATGACAAATCTTGTTTGATTTTTTCTTGAGGGCTGGATCTTTATGGTTATACCGACTTGGAACATGTTCCCAAAATAATAAAGAAAATACAAGAAAGAATTGTTTAACCTCTTCAGGGACATAGGCACATATGTGTACGTTTAAAAATAAATTTCGCAAAATGAAATTCACCGAATTTCTTATTGCTCAGTGGCTATAGCTGTTGCCATTGGCTTTGTTTTCAATCACAAGCGACATCCAATGGCCAAGATTCGCACATCTTCAGTTATTGTTTTGACAATAAAAAGCATTTTTAAGTTTTGCTACTAAATTAATTTAAACGAAAAATTCGTCTCTGAAGAGGTTAATATATTTTATAAAAATTGTTTTTTTATAGAAATTTTCACGAAATTTTTAACACTTAACCCACTCAAAAAAAAAAATGTAACAAAATAAAAAATAAATGGTCGAACAGAGAATTTTATCAGCTTTAAAATAATTTATCCGCCCACCATTCCCATTTTGAAAAAACACCCCTTTGCCTCTTGCCTCCTAGACATTTTAAAGATATAGTAAAAAAATGGGTTGTTATTTACGTGTTCCAAATTTTAATTTAACAGGTTGACTGCCAGACCAAAATTTATTAATTTACGCTCGCTGGCAAAATGTACAAGTTAGTCAGCGGTCGTATAAAACAGCTCTGGCAGTCAACCCGTTAATATCTTAAGCCTTTTAAAAGTTAGAAGGAGGGGACGGACTTTTGACGTAGACTGTATAAATGTCCCCTAATTAAATTATTTTTTGTTTTAATTATAGATTATAACAAAACTAATGTTTCTTTGTATGTGCTAAACCTTAAACAAATTTATAAATTATATTTAATTATGACTTAATATATTATTTAATTTTTATTTGTAAGAAACTAATACTTTTTACAAAACTTCATATTTTCATTATTGGAATTCATTGTAAACAAATATTTGAAATTAAAAGTAAAGAAAATATATTAATAGAATATTGTTTACCAAGCTTAAATATTTGCTTTTTTATCAAACAATTGATTAGGTGTAATTCTCTTTGAATTGTCAAAATATATCTGTATAATTTTTTTTCTTTTTAATCAAGATTGTCTATTACGTGGCTTTCTGAAAACTGGACATTGTGGTTGATAATAGTGTGTTTTTATCAAATGTTTTACAGCAAGCAGTTAATTAAAGTTTAGGCCTGTTCAAACATTGTTAATATGTTGTATTTTTAAAAAGTTTCGTTTTATGGCCAAAATACTGAGATAAAAACCGAACATACGAATTTGGTGTCGGTCAAAATCCAAGTTTCGGTCGGTCACTAACATTACGTGGTTTGAATGTTAGGTATGTACCTAACGTTATAATAACGTTTATCTAACGTTAGGAGTTTTACGTTAGGCCTCTAACGTTAGAAATGTTGTTAGAAATCGGCCCATTTTTACATTAAAAATGCGTTAGAAAAAAAACGTATCTAACGTTAAATTTCTATTAGGGTATTCATTTAAAATTAATCCTTGTTATTATTGGCTCAACAAATAAATTATTTATTTATTGAGCAAATAATAACTAGGATTAAAAAATAGCAATGTAAAATAACCGATTTTACAAATAGCTTAAATTAGACATTTTTTGCCTAAAAATAAAATTTAATTAATATGCAAAAGAGTACATACCACTCTATGTTTATCAACAAAAAAGATAAAATAAAACGCACGGATCTGTGGTTACAGGAAATATGTCCGGAATGTGTGTACAAGTGGGAGGCCCGATGTAGGCACGCACGCCTTATAACACTCTTGACGAAAATAAGAGAGCGCGAATGATTCCACCCCCTTACGTCGGAGACTTTCTTTCATGCGGAGAACTATATATGCCATAATATCATGTTGACAACTATGTACATGTCCGTTGTTTTTAGGATGCGTAATAAAAAAATGTAGATTACAGATTAAAAATCGGTTGGCCATTTTTAATCTGTAAAAACTGTTGGTATTTAAGTTTTGATAGGTGATAAAATTTTATAATAATCACATACCGTTCAAATTGTCCTTTACATTGCCAATGTCTAAGCAAAAATTAAGGAGAATTAAGACTGACTATTTCATAAACAATATATAGGCCAATCAAAATCTTGCATTTTTAGTTTCTTGACCAAGATCAAAATGAATCTGCACATGTGAATTATCACTTGGTTACTATGGAAACAAGAAACTGACAGTTACTGACATCTTAATAAATTAATTTCAGATAATATATTTTATGCACTTTCTATCTTAAAAGCTTTAAATCACTAATATTCATAAATTTTAATTTATTTAATTGAATCTTGGTATTAAAAACAGGCCACTAAAAACTAATTTAAACACTTATTTATTAAAAATATATTTGCAGTAAAGAAGTAAATAATTTACTTCTTTTAAATTACGGAAATCAAATGACTGGGTTGGTACCAGTACAGCGTTGCCAAACTTTATTAGAAACCGATAGCAAATTTTTTTTTTACGGGTGGAAACACCCGTTATTTTATTTCTTTTCAGTTGAAAACTAAACTTTTTAAACAAAAACAGCAATTATATTTATTTAAATGCTAAAATATATGATAACAACTATTTTATTGGAATAATCTCAAGCATAAAATATACCTCAAGCTAAGTTTAGACTTACGCGAACAAGTGAGCATCGTGGATTTAAAAAGCGCGGCCAATTTGAGATTTAAATTTTAAATTATAGTTGTAAAGTAATATTGTTGCTTAGTTCTTAAATTTTTAATGTAAATATGAAACAACATTAAACATTGTAAAATTATATACTTCCTTATTTTGTTTGTGAAATAGTCTTTCAAAATACCATTCGTGCATGTTGAATTATACATAATTTTTTTACTGTATATAAAAAAACATTTTGCTTAAGGAAATTCTTTCGTGCATTTTTCGTTTGGACTTTTGTAACACGAATAATGCACTCAAACAATCAAGCAAAATATTTTTTTAATACATCGATAATTCAACATGCACTTATGATATTACTACTGGAAAAATTTAAACAAAATTTTACTCACCAAATCTCATTCCCACCATATCGGAGCTCATTCCAATATATTTGTCTTTATTTTTCTTAGCCTTTTTTCGTTCCTCTCTTAACCTATCATCATCTTGTACAAAGTCAATCAGTTCTTTGACTTTGTGCCTAATATTGACACCCTGATCCTTTCCAACTTCATCAATATATGTATAATTTTCAAGAGATCTAAGATCGTAGATGTGTTCCCTGGCTGATGTGACCACTCTTTCTGATCCGTTTTTGATTAAATAGTTTAGTACTAATAAGGACTGAAAGCAAAATAAAATCCATATTAATTTCTCAGGTAGAAAGAAAAAAAACGAAAAAAAAAAGAGCCAAATCTCCTACCAGAACTTGATTTCTTATCGATTTTTGATTAAAGAAAACAAATTTAAAACAAGACGTGAAGATATGTAATTCTATGCATTCCATTGTATACTTTTCAGAGTATTTTTTTTTTCAAAATATCTTTTTTTTTAAACATTAAATTTTAAAAAATCGAAAAATACTTTTTCATTTTTTTTTTTAATTTTATTTTTGAAAAAAAAAAAGAAAAAAAAAATGAAAATTATGGCTTTTTTGTTTTATAAAAAAGTTTAACCCCCATAACTTTTTGGTTTTTGGGGCGATTACTTTGAAAAAACAATAGAACTTGATTTTTCCTGAAAACTTGGAGTCGATCGGATTATTCGGACAGACAGACGGGTATTTTCGAGGTTTCTTATTTTTTTTCTGAAACACATTTATATCCAAGAATTTTTTGTCTATGACGTTTTTTGGCGATAATTCGAAACTACCAAAATGATCAAAATTTGCGTTACGTAATACTTGAACGCTCCCTAATTCTACGCATTCCATTATATACTTTTCAGATTAAATGTAAAATTGCATTTTCCCAAAAACTTATTAAAAAAAATCATTTTTTTTTTCAAAAGATCTTTTTTTTTAAACAAAAAAATAAATAAAAAAAAACTTGACTTTATTTTTTTTTTTAATTTTCTTTTTGAAAAAAAAAAAACGAAAAAAAAAATTAAAATTATGGCTTTTTTATTTTTTAAAAAAGTTTAACCCCCATAACTTTTTTGTTTTTGAGGCGATTACTTTGAAAAAACAATGACGTTTTTTTGGCGATTTTCGATAATTCGAAACTACCATATAATACTATTCTAGCGCAGGTGCTGTGAATAGTATAATATTCCATTTTTTTTAGCCACCCTATTAAAAAGCACAGACAGTTCAATTTTAGCCTAAAAAGAAGATAAAAAAAGTTGCTTTAAATGATTTTTTTACCGGTGTGAAGTTAGCAACGAATTTCCAGCAACGATTTTTTTCGGTCCACTATTTGAGGCAAGCGGCATGAAAAAAATAAAAATACGTATTATGGTCTCTTATTTTGAATTTTTGGCTTTTTTTAAATTAAAACGAATCTAACGGACAAATAAATGAACCTATGACGTCGAACACCTTGTGGTGAAACCTACCGATGTAAAATGGATACTGTGGACACATTCATTAAAAACCCATAGGTTGTAGACCAAGAGGTTGTATATTAAGCCTGCAAAAGAATTGGTGACTCAAATAGGGGTCTTTCTGACCCCAGTGGGTGTCTGGCAGACCCCCTATTTTTAAACGAGATCTAGCAGAAAAAATAAGGAAACAAGCGTTCATAAAAATATATTGCTGAATCAAATAAGGGTCTGGCTGGACCCATCGGGGTCTGGTAGACCCCACTTGGTCTGGCAGATACAGATAAATCTGGGTGACTATATTTTGACCTCAGGGGCCTTCAGGTCAAATAATCATTCGTTGCTGGAAAATTGTATTTACTTTTTCTTTTTTTACCTAAATTTGAGCAAAAAGGTAAAAATGATAAAACAATACAGATACTAAAGTTTTACTAACCACTTTTTTAAATACTATAGTAAAAAAAATACCAAAAAAGTAGGGGCTTACTGGTTGAAAATACAAAAAATGTATATTTTTCAGTTTCGGTATGAAAGGGTCGAGCTGACAAAATGACACTAGCGCTAAAATCTTACAATTGGCATATTTTGAATATTTTCAAAAGAAAAACTAAACTAACTAGGGGCCTTCGGGTAAAAAAATCATTCGTTGCTGGAAATTTGTAATTTACTTTTTTCTTTTTTGCCTAAATTTGAACAAAAAGGTATAAATGATAAAACGATACAGACACTAGAGTTTTACAAACCACTTTTTTTAAATACTATAGTAAAAAAATACCAAAAAAGTAGGGGCACACTGGTTAAAAATGGAGCAATTGGATTTTTTTCAGATTCGGGGTGAAAGGGTCGAGCTGACAAAATGCCACTAGCGCAAAAATCTTACTATTGGCATATTTTGAATATTTTCAAAGGAAAAATTGAACTAACTAGGGGCCATCAGGTCAAAAAACATTCGTTGCTGGAAAATTGTATTTACTTTTACTTTTTTGCCTAAATTTGAACAAAAAGTTTTAAAGGATAAAACGATACAGACACTAAAGTTTTACTAAACACTTTTTTTTAATACTATAGTAAAAAAATACCAAAAAAGTAGGGGCACACTGGTTGAAAATGGAGCAATTTATTTTTTTTTCAGATTCGGGCTGAAAGGGCCGAGCCGACAAATTGCCACTAGCGCCAAAATCTTGCTAATAGCATATTTTAAATGTGTTTAAAAAATAATTCCGACTAACTAGGGGCCTTCAGGTCAAAAAATCATCGTTGCTGGAAAATTGTATTTACTTTTTCCTTTTTTGCCTAAATTTGAGCAAAAAGTTAAGAATGATAAAACAATACGGACACTAAAATTTTACTAACCACATTTTTTAAATATTATAGTAAAAAAATGCCAAAAAAGTAGGGGCACATTGGTTGAAAATGGAGCAATTTGATTTTTTTTAGATTCGGAGTGAAAGGGTTGAGCTGACAAAATGCCACTAGCGCCAAAATCTTGCTAATAACATATTTTAAATATTTTCAAAAAAAAATTCGACTAACTAGGGGCCTTCAGGCCAAAAAACATTCGTTGCTGGAAAGTTGTATTTACTTTTTCCTTTTTTTGCGTAAATTTGAGCAAAAAGTTAAAAATAATAAAACGATACGGACACTAAAATGTTACTTACCACATTTTTTAAATATTATGTTAAAAAAATGCCAAAAAAGTAGGGGCATACTGGTTGAAAATGGACCAATTTGATTTATTTCAGATTCGGGATGAAAGGGTCGAGCTGACAAATTGCCTCTAGCGCTAAAATCTTACTATTGGCATATTTTGAATATTTTCAAAAGAAAAATTGAACTAAGTAGAGGCCTTCAGATCAAAAAATCATTCGTTGCTGAAAAACTGTATTTACTTTTCCTTTTTTGCCTAAATTTTAACAAAAAGGTATAAATGATAAAACAATACAGGTACTAAAGTTTTACTAACCACTTTTTTTAAATACTATAGTAGAAAAATTCCAAAAAAGTAGGGGCTCACTGGTTGAAAATACAAAAAATGTATATTTTTCAGTTTCGGGCTGAAAGGGCC
>CAUEHQ010000266.1:0-31922 GCA_958510825.1 Brachypterus glaber | reverse complement strand
CGAAACTACCATTTGTGCAGGCTGTGGCTTGCAGTGTTTATCAGCTTCTATCCGTGACACGTGGGTTTGAGATCTAATTTCTCAAAATATACTGGATCAATTTTAATGAAACAAAATTTAATCGATAGAACCTTTATATCTACATAATTTATCCACAAAAAAAATCCTAGCTTTTTTGGCTTATGAAATATCAAATAATAAACAAAAAAAAAATACATGTTTTTAGCGATATTTTAGGCACTCCCATTTTTAATCAACTTGTAACTTTAATGGGAAGTACCCAATTCTTTTGTATTTTTTTTTCACAAAAAGAACACTTCTTTGGTAACAGCTGGTAAAAATTTTGTTTAAAAAGTATTTATAGTTTTTATAGTTTATATTATTTCTGTTTGCATAATAGCCACTAAAATGTTATTTGCACCAAAATTTAGATTAAGGCCTTATTAAAACAATAAAATAAAGTTATTTACTAAAATATATTTTTTAAATTGTTTTAGGCGGTGTAAATGCTTTGAAAAATAAATTTTAGTTGTTGTTCAGAGACGCTTGAAAATGTAAGGGGAAAGCGCGCTCGCTACGTCGCCTCTTGTATTTACTTTATTATTTGAACGAAGCGGCACATTCACTTATTATTTTTACTTTTATATTTCTTTAATTATTTTTTTTATTACCTTAAATGTTAATAACAATTAATCACATTCCGGACACTTTATGTAATATACTAATCAGAATCACGATACCGCTTAATATTATAGAAAAGTTCTGATATTTTGGCTGCGTTTGAATTTTCTTCGATTAAAATAGACTTTTTGTTCCATTTTTGGACTTTTTAAAAAGAAAATTTTATCTCCTTGAACAATCGAAATAAGGTTCTGTCGGAAATATCTGGCAAAGTATAAGGGGCCCCTAAAGTAGGGGGTCCCGTGAGATTTTTCTCACTGACTCACCTGTCCAGCCGACACTATTTATATACCCTAATTTAATCTTATATTTTCTATGTTTAAACAGAAAAAAATTGTATTTTTCTCTTATTGTAAAAGGAAAAACAAGATTATAATTTAAAGTTATATATTAATTAAAAAAATTCGGGTAGGGGTCATTACCGCGCATCAAATACCACGCCGGCCAGTACCGCGCGTCCTTTACCGCGCTGTCTTTTACCGCTCGTGGCCTTTACCGCGCCGACAAATACCGCGCATGTTGTTTACCGCGCGTGGCTTATACCGCGCTGTCAAATACCGCGCGGGACCTTTATATTCATCTGGAATTGTTAATTCAGCCAGTGAAACAGGATTAACTGGAACATTATTTTTTTCTTACGCTGACGTCGTATAGTCCTTTTCATTTCTTCTATAGTTGGTAATTTTCCACTAACAGAACTAGACGCATTGGCACAGACACTTGCCACAATAACTTGCGGATTTTCCAGTGTTTCTATTGCTTTTTTTTAGCATAATTTAATATTTTACGGGACTCAATTTCTGGGGTATCTGCTATGTGTGAATGTTCTATTTCCATTAATACATTATTATTAATTGTATGTATTCTACCTGTACATCTTATACTGTCTTATTTGGTACATATTATTTTATCTTTAATATTCCTCTCTTTTTGATACATGTAATTTTTGTATAAAGCCAAGTAATTGCCTCGTTTACTTTTAATCAATTCAATAAACATTATTTGTTCGTTTTTACTACTATACTAAATATAGTTTTAAAAATAATATAGAATATAAAAATATAAAAAATGCCGTAAAAACATGTAAGTAAATCCAACAGAAAAAACTTTTTCGTCGATAAATAAAAAAAACTTTAATTTTATTGATTCCTAAAAACAACCAAACCAAAATATTTTATTTTTATGCGCGGTAAATGACACGCGCTGTATTGGTCGGC
Source organism: Brachypterus glaber (assembly GCA_958510825.1). Classification (NCBI taxonomy): domain Eukaryota; kingdom Metazoa; phylum Arthropoda; class Insecta; order Coleoptera; family Kateretidae; genus Brachypterus; species Brachypterus glaber. The sequence continues at coordinate 30,024 of CAUEHQ010000266.1, read as the reverse complement.
ACGGTATACAACGTGCGCGGTATTTGTCAGCGCGGTAAAGGTCACGCGCGGTATTGGCCGACGCGGTATTTGCTGCGCGGTTAAGGCCGGCGTCCAAAAATTCCATACCATAGCGAAAATACCATAATTTAAATTGGGTTCTCCGCTATATAAAGATAGTGGACCGAGAAATGGATAAATAATCTCACCAATTTAATTTTTACAAAATATCTATTTTTGTCCTTAAAAATATATTATTTAAAAATATTTTATCAAAAATGATTATATTTACTTATACATATCTAATATCCTGAAAAAAAAAACACATACTTTGTTGTAAATTAAGTATATAATAAATAATGTCTTTATTCATCCCAAAAAACACAAAGTTTTACAGAGGGACACCTCTTTGTACAAAAATTGAATATTACATTTTATTTATAAATCTATAGCTAAAGCATATATAATTACATCACAGAATAATGACTATTATGGTAATAATTTCTCTTCTTCTAAGGAGAGAAATTATTTAACGTACATCAACATACAGAGCGGTCCAAAAGTCACCCCCCCCCCTCTTTACTTGTGAACGAGTTTAGATATCGACTTCAAATTTAGAACTCCTAAATAAGACAACTTAAACTATCTTTAAGCATATATTTGATACTTTTAACTATTAAAATGTGGGCAGGGGGGCAAGGGGCGACATTTTTTTAAATGGAAAGGTGGGTCGTGTGATACATCATTTTAAAGCTTATAAAATTCTCCATTTAACTGTATATTTTTTATTTTTTTTAAACATTTTTTTTGGGTTTAAAATAGGGTTGAAAATGGGTATTTTTGTCAAAATTTCTTTAAAAAATCCAAACAATTTTTTAAAAATGGCTAATTTCATAATGAAAAAAAGTAAATTATACTTTTAAACTAATTTTAGTTGACATAAATAAAAATTAACAAAAAAAAAAACTTAAAAATTTATTTTTTTAGCACAAAAAACTGAAAACTCAAAACCTTAAAAAACATGTTTAAAAAAATTAAAAATATATGGTTATATAGAGAATTTTAAAGGCCCATTAAAAAAAAAGGGGAGGGTGACATTTGGACCGCACTGTATAATATATATAATAGAAGCAGAAATTTATTAAAAAACGAGCAATTTTTTTTTTATTTGTGTAAAATAAAAAACATCACTTCAAACATTCTAAAAATTAAGTATTAACCAACTTATTGACTGTAAAAGTTAAACTTTCCTCAATATCGCCAAAAAACATTTTTTCATATTTTTATGAATTATAAATAAACTAGTGTAAGAAATTTTTTGAAACTTCACAATACTATGCAGATATAGCTAAATACCAACACTTATTTTTTTTGAATTTTTTTCAAGGGGTAGTTTTTTTTTAATTGGATCTGAAACCCACGTGTCAGTTCATTTGTCACCGATAGTAGGTTTATTGAACTTAAACGATATTAAAATTGGATGTTATAATTTATCATATGCATGACCCCCAATTATAAATAATCTTGTCAGTTCATTTGTCACCAATAGTAGGTGTATTGAACTTAAACAATATTAAAATTGGATGTTATAATATATCATATGCATGACCCCCAATTATAAATAATGCAAAATAAACAATTCAGATAATCATGCCTGATAATTTTATATTCTGTTTTTTTTAACTACTTATTTTAAAAAAATTCTATTTGTCTGCCCCTAACACTAAGACTTTTTATTTTTTTTTTGTAGAGTTTTGGGGCGATTTTTTTGTTTTAAATATTTTTGGGGGGTTTTTATATGTTTGAAGAATTTAGTTTTTTTTTATTGCCACGTAGGAGTTTTGCAGATCTGGAGGAGGAATTTCAATCCCGAAATTATAAACATACAGTAACTGTTTTAAATAAACATAAAATTACAAAAAAAAACTTGAACATTTGAAAATAAAATATGTTCTTAAAACAGCAAATCATTTGCATTTGAAATGCAATTGGGCCATGTTAAGCAGAAGGCTACCAACCCACATTGTGGATGACAGTAGGTTGTTCAACTTTTTCCCTAATAACTTTTAAAAGTTTTGACTAAAACACTTAAAATTAAACATTTGTTGCACATGTTCATGAACATGTACCAAATATATAATCTTTAATTCAATTCCTGTAAAAGATATTGGGTAAAATGTTCCGTAAACAGAAAAAAAACCCATACACAAATATGTGGGTACCTATATTTAGTAAACGTTCCACTTTATCAATAAAAATACAAACCAAAACTAACTAAACCAAACTGCCATTAATCCCACAGAAAAACCCCTACATAAAATAAAAATAATGTATAAAAAATGGTGCGGTAAACGATTTTCGCTGTAAAAGTCATACGCGGTAAAGACCGTTAGGGAACGTTCAAGTATTACGTAACGCTCCTAGGCGGGGGGTGGGGATCATTTTGGAGTGTTACGCCCATGTTAATGGTATAGGAAAATAGCGTTACAGGAGGGGGGGTCCAAAATGATCAAAATTTGCGTTACGTAATACTTGAACGTTCCCTTAGCGGTAATGGACTGCGCGGTAATGGTCTTCGCGGTAAAGGACATGGGCGGTAATGGTCTGCGCGGTAATTTTTCGCTGTAAAGTACGGCGCCCAGCTGAAACTGATATTAAAAAATGTTTAACCCCACCCCCATGGGGCAGAAGCAACTATTTTAAAATGTTAACAATATTTAATTAAAAAATAGCATAAAAAGAATTTAGGATCTCTGAAACTGAATCTGTAAATAAATTTTTTCTTACTACACCCCAGGATGGAGAAACATTTTTTTAAATGTTTAAAATATTTTATTTAAGAAAATACAGTAGAGCTCACATTGTGGTGTGCCAGTAATGATAGATTTAGTTGTTTTAAAAATAATTGTACCTTATATGTTCTCCTCCAGTGTTGTTTATTGTCTTGCAACATCCTTTTCCATAACATTGACATAACCTCTGGGAAATGTTCATAGGTAAATGTCGAATGTGCTAATTCTTGCATTATTTGACCAGTAGGCCCCCATGCTTCATCATTAGTGGCCTCTCTGACTTTTGCTTCTATTTCAGTGTAATTCATAACTACATTTGTACTAAAAATATGAAAAGTAATAATTTTAGATTTAGGTTTATCAAAATTACTGTGAAACACTTATTTCATCCATTGTAACTTTCTCAAAACAGATAGATCCATTTTTGATAATTTTATTGTTAATAGTTTTATTATAAACATTGGTTTCATGTCTAGATTTGCTACAAAGGTGGACATGGTGGGGGTACAGTACAGATGGTGGTGTCCTTTATTTCCTCTATTTTTTCCCAGGTCTGGGGTAAACTGTCAACTGTACTGGGGTCGAGGTGAGATTTTGGTGGCCCTTCAGCTTATGTTTTCAAGTTTGGTCAATCAAAATCTTGTTCAAGAACACCATGATTTAAATGAACATGACCTTAAGATGAGAAATGGATTTTCTTGCAAAATACTCTTATTTTGTTTGGCCTCCAGTAAAAACGTTAGTTTTAAACTATAGCAAATAGAAAGCAAACAGACCAAAAAGGTCTGATGGAGAAAACAACTTGTTACAGGACTGATTTTGGGTTAATGATTCATTCGACTACAGGATAACTAACTAACGATTTCAAGACTTAGAACATTCGTTACTGTATTATTATGGTAAATACAGGTGTTATATTTGCCATTAAAATAATAAAAACATAAAAAAAAAGTGAAATTAAATTGGTGCTAAACATCTGTTAATACTTACACTTTATCAGCAATTTCTCGCACTTTCCACATGCTAAATAAATTTTCCATCTTTAATAATTTAATAGTTATTCAATAGATACAAGAATTTTTAACGTTTTAATTATTTTAAAAAACTTCATACAACTCGCGAAAACGGTGACGAGGCTTATAAAACAGCCATGTTTTTCTTTCTTACATCACAGGCTGACAACATTGCAAACAGAAAACTGTCACTTTCTAATGTTGGCAATACTTAAACGTCAAAAGTAGACAACCAGAAATACAGCTTACTGTATAAACGGTTGCCGTTAAATATCCATGTAGGCCACCAATTATACAGCACATTGTATTACTCTTAGAGGAGGAAGGGGGACAGAGTAAGCATTACAGAGAAAATTATAGGCCCAACATGTTCTGCATAAGACTCTTGGTAATAACTTATTACCGAGTCTTATTACTAATAAGAGACCCTGGGTCTTGCATCTTATTGGTCGGTGTACGTATATAATAACAGTAGGGGAATTCGGGGTTAACTGGACCACCTGGATTTTATTTAAAAAGCTTTTTTACTCTGTTTCGAATCCAAACTGAGACCTGACTTTTTTTCTAATTTTTTATTAATATATACGCCTTAGGGCAAACTCTAGTGATATTTAGTTGGTAGTATTTTTTAAACTATTATGACGGGGGTCTATCTAAAATACTGAACACAATATTCAGCTGAACGTTCAGCGTATGCGCATATCAAGTACCGCAAATCACGGGTGCATCGAAAAGAACGTATACAGGGTAAATTTAAAACAATAATTTAAATCCAAACTTAAAAATAGTTATTTTTGGTCTATCACAAGCAAACATAGGTTAAACTAGGCTAGTTTAAACTAGCCTAGTTAATTAACTTACAGGGTATAATAATTTTACCGAATTTTACTAAACAATACAGATCTTGAGTCTGGAAAAAATAATTTATTTTAAATGTTCTTTATATTTGAATTTTAGCCCCCTATAGACAATTTTATTTATTCTAGCTCTCCACGATACGGGGTGTATTCATTTAACTGAACGCTAAAAAATCAAGCTGAACGCCTGAAAAAAATAGTAATATTTTGTCTATCGCTACAAAATTTAAAATCTTATTTGGTTTTACCATTTTCTACAATATATTTTTATTTCAGCTCTCCGCGATAATATACGGGGTGTATACATTTAACTGAACGCTAAAAAATCAACCTGAACGCCTGAAAAAAATAGTCAAATTTTGTCTATCGCTACAAAACTTAAAATCTTATTTGGTTTTACCATTTTCTACAATATATTTTTAATTCAGCTCTCTGCGATAATATACGGGATGTATACATTGTAACGACATAAATCGTCACTTTGTAATATAGCAAGGGTTAATTAAACTATTCGTTTACTTACGTTATAATTTATGTTTATTTTGTATATAAATAGTTACGTACGTACAGAACTATTTTGTATCTGGGACTATTTTGTAGCAGGAACTGAATTCTAACCATATAAGTCTCTATTCCATAGTTCTACCTGAAAATAACATAAAGAAAACATAATTAGAATATGATTTTTAATAATAAAGAATCATATGACTTATTTCTCTATAGTGCATTTGTCTATGGACTTACCTGGTTTTTATATGTTTCAGAGTCTATTGAGGGTTGGATTTCACTGGCTTTCACCTGTAGCTTGTCTCTCTTGTGGAAAGTTGTGTATGATTATCCCTTCGGGATAATCCAGAATTTGTTGAAAATAGTTTGCTGGAACTGCTCACTTAGATTCAGTATTTTGTTTATACTTAGTTCACAGGACACTTAGTATTCTGTTCGTATTTTTATTAGTTTTGCTGATAAACAATAAGTATTGTTTATATTTGTTTCTTAGAGTAATATTTTGAGGTTAGATATCTATCATCACTAATACGGATTTATTAGGAAACATTCTTTTAATTAGTTATTATTTTTGATGTCGTTTCAGTTACCTTTATTAGGAATCCTATACGGTAAAACTGTAGTTGATAATGACTTGCATAGATGTCGCTAATAGTTCAGAAATAGGATTTTATTTACCTGAAGGGTTCATACCGGTTGATAAGGTCGATTTTCGCTCTTTCTTGATGAACTCTACAATGGTGGTCTCATTTTGACGAGTGTTTATTTTCTGTAATCATCGAAGTAATCCTTCATGTATTTTTATTTAAAGTTAGTGAAAATGAATATTTAAACAATGCGGAAGATATTATAACTGTTATTTTTTTACAATTACGCATTTATAACGTTTCGATGGACATCGAAGACTTAGAATGAGACGTAAGTTAAGTTTTTCTGTTTCTTAGAATATTTCTGACATATAATTATTGTTTTAGCACCATTATTACTACATTAATTAAGCACCATAAAGCACCATTATTACTACATTAATTAAGCACAATCACTAGACCATTAATTACTCACCAATTCTATACCATTAATATGGAATTACATTAATTTAAGTTGAAGTTTATTTTGGTATATTTGATATACAAGTTCTCCGCATGGAGTGATGTTCTGTTGGAACATGGTTCTGTATTTTTCGGCATAGATAAATTCTATATGACCGTCTAGCAGACAATTTTATATTGGACATAATTTTCAAAAGCATATTTAATCCCGGACAACATTTTCAATCGTACATTTTATCTTGGAAGATAATTTTTCCAAAGTAGATGGGACAGCATATATTTTTTTTCTTTCATTTGAGAAATGAATTCATCAGCATAGGGGAGACTTGCACAGATGGAGACGATGGAATTCATACCTCATGGATTTTGCAGAAACCAGCTAAGTACTCATTCTGAAACCTTTTGAAAGCAATATTTCATATTTTTAAATTCTTTTATTTCAATATTTTTATAACTGTAAACTTTATCAGATCTGATATAGTATTGATTAATACTATATGCCCTTCTGGCTTTTGTTCATTTTTAGGTACTTATTTTTTTTAAAACATTTAATCTCATTTATTAATTATTAAATATCATACTTTTGATTAAATGATTTCTAATTTAATCATGACTTTTATACACTGCAAGAAATGATTGTTGTTTACATACATTTCTTGGTGCTTGCTGAACTTCATGTTTTCTTTATACATTTAAGTCGAATGATTTCTGAATTTAGTAATTTTTATTAAGATTTCTTTAATTATATCTTAATATAATTACACATATTTTTTTATATATATTAATACATTACTTGATGTGCTTTCATTAAGTTTATTTATAATAAATTTCTCAAATGAATTATCTTATTTTATTTAGGGGTTATATTTTCTCAAACTGAAAAGCTTAAGTATTTACACTAGGTTGTTACTTACCTAAAGGAGTAAAAGCTAAAGTAACTGGCGCCCCTAACAACATTAATCAATTCTTTCTATTTTTCCCTTGCCCATACCCATTGCTCCGCTGTCAAAACTAGCCGTTGGCAGTGAACGTATTAATTACGGTACAACATATAACTGAACGCTAAGAAATCAACCCGAACGCCTGAAAAAAATAGTAAAATTTTATCTATCGCCACAAAACTTAAAATCTTATTTGGTTTTACCATTTTCTACAATATATTTTTATTTTAGCTCTCCGCGATCATATACGGGGTGTATACATTTAACTGAACGCTAAAAAATCAACCTGAACGCCTGAAAAAAATAGTCAAATTTGGTCTATCGCTACAAAACTTAAAATCTTATTTGGTTGTACCATTTTCTACAATATATTTTTAATTCAGCTCTCTGCGATAATATACGGGATGTATACATATAACTGAACGCTAAGAAATCAACCCGAACCCCTGAACAAATAGTAAAATTTTGTCTATCGCCACAAAACTTAAAATCTTATTTGGTTTTACCATTTTCTACATATATTTTTATTTCAGCTCTCCGCGATAAGGAAACGTTCAAGTATTACGTAACGCAAATTTTAATCATTTTGGAAACCTCCCCCCCTCTGTAACGTTATTTTCCTATACCATTAACATGGGCGTAATACTCCAAAATGACCCCCCGCCTAGGAGCGTTACGTAATACTTGAACGTCCCCTAATATAGGTGGCGTATACATTTAACTGAACGCTAAAAAATCAACCTGGACGCCTGAAAAAATAGTAAAATTTTGTCTATCGCTACAAAACTTAAAATCTTATTTGGTTTTACCATTTTCTACAATATATTTTTATTTCAGCTCTCCGCGATAATATACGGGGTGTATACATTAAACTGAACGCTAAAAAATCAACCTGAACGCCTGAAAAAAATAGTAAAATTTTGTCTATCGCTACAAAACTTAAAATCTTATTTGGTTTTACCATTTTCTCCAATACATTTTTATTTCAGCTCTACGCGATAATATACATTTAACTGAACGCTAAAAAATCAAGCTGAACACCTGAAAAAATAGTAAAATTTCGTCTATCGCCACAAAACCAAAAATATTATTTGGTTTTACCATTTTCTACAATATATTTTTATTTCAGTTCTCCGCGATAATATACGGGGTGTATACATTTAACTGAACGCTAAAAAATCAAGCTGAACGCCTGAAAAAAAAAATAGTAAAATTTTGTCTATCGCTACAAAACTTGTTTCCTTAGACTCGGACTCTTGTTGGGAATTCTTGTGAGTGCTTTCAGGGACCTTTGCTGAGGAAACAGGTTCCCCTGAAGGCCTTGTTTCCTGAGGCACTGACTTTGCTGGTTCCTCTGACTTTACAGGTCTGCCTTTCTTTCGGAACTGAACTTGTCCGAATTTATAGCTGACCTTGTTTTTAAGGTTTTCCGCTGATACTAGGTCAACCGAGAGTACTAGGACTATCGCCGAGTTTGTTGAGGCTCTTCTCAGCACGCTCCACTCTTTGGCATTCAGTCCTTCATTCTGCCCCTGGACGAAGCCCAGTATGGTCTCATTTGAGTCCTGTGCGCTGTTTGGGAAGTAAGCCATAAAGATCTCTGGATGAGGCATGTCGCGCTCCTCTACGAGTCTCAGTTCTGACCCTTCCCATGGTTTTAGTTGTGCAACTACACCTTTAAGCCACTAAAAGGTGGCCCTGTCAGCGCTATTGACACAGCCATCCTTAGGGACACTAGATCTAGGTCTTAAGTTAGCAAGGCTAACTTAAGACCTAGATCTAGTGTCCCTAGCCATCCTGACTTAAGGGACAGACTGAGGAATTTGGGTTTGATGTTCCCTTCCCTCTGTTCCATTATTTTATCCATAATGCTTTTCTGAACGGCCTTTAGTTGGTCCGTAGTCAGAAGCGTTACTGGATAGTTTTTGGCCAGAATCCCAGTCCTATACAGGCGGCAGCCTGTGCAAAGGACCTAGAGGAGGAAGCTTGCGCACTGTGGGCTACTCAAGCCTTGACAGGGGTAGCTTCTGCTTTTCTGGCCTTTTTGTTGTCTTTTTGGAGTCCCTTCCTCGGATCGAGGCCTTTTTTTGCCTATCCTGAGGTCTGCCCACAGCTTTTTGGGCAAGTACTTGGGCCTCCTCTTTGGAGTATCCTTTTGCTATAAGGTGCTTATAGCGTCTTCTTGCGGCACCACCGAGCCTGAATGTAGGTCTTTTATCCACTTCAGCAGAGCTTTGAGGCTTTTGTGGTTCCTCTGTTGGCTCTACCGGTGGCTGTGTAAGTTTCTCTTCCCCGGAGGAGAAGAGTAGAGTTTTTAGGTCGAGGTCGCCAAGAGAACTTGCAGGACTTAAGTTGCGCTGTTCTGGCTCTACGACCGTTAGGGGCAGTTCCATGCTTTCGCAAAAACTCGTTAGACCGGAGGAACTGGTTCCCTACTCGTTAGACCGGAGGAACTGGTTCCCTCTGCGGTTTTTGGTTATTGTTTGGGTTCACCAACCACTGTTTTTTTTTTGTTTTTCTTGGTTCATATTGATCCCACGAGTAGCCAGCGAAAATATAGGGGTTTTTGGAGATGACAAAACTGAATCTGATAATAAATTTTTTCTAATTACACCCCCTGAGGGGCGGAGAGTAGTTTTCGTGAAATTGCTATTGGGGTTTTTGAGTTCGCTAAAAGTGAATCTGATCATAAAAAATCTAACCCCACCCCCTGAGGGGCAGGGGGTAGTTTTCTTAAAAAAAAATATATTTTAATTTTTGATGTCACTAAAACTGAATTTTAAAATTAAATTTTTCTAAATCCACCCCGAGGCACACAGGCGGAATTTTCTAAATTCATGGCCAAAACCCTCGAAAGCGAAATTGCTTCAAATAGTTGCCTCTTTCGTTTTTTATCTTCTCTATGAACTGTACCAATATATGGTGCCAAAGTCGTTTTTCTATCAAAACAAATAAACCGAAAATGTCAGTTCAAAAATCGGGTTTCAAGAAACTAATTTTGAAACGTTATTTTTCCCGAAAAATCAAGTTTTTTTAATATAAATATCAAAGTTGTTGCTTTTTTAAGCAGTTTTTTTAAAATGGATTTAAATTCCGTAGGTATGTACCTATTTATTTTTTACAAAAAAGTATTGTTTTTGATTATTGAGTTTTTTAAAACTTGTATTACGACTTGGCAAAAAGTTTCAGATTAACCAGCATTAAGCAACTTTTTACACTTGGTTGAGAAGATTAATGTGTTTGCTAATTATTAAAACAAGAATTTGCTGCTAATATCCCCGCCCCTCCCTCCCCAAACCTAAAAAATGTCTAAGACAGGCAGAATTAGTTTTAGGTATTTTTTCAGTAAAAAAATACTACTGCCAACAAAATAATACTTTCCCTCGTAGGTCTAGGTTTATTAATGAACTAATAAAAAAAATTGAAAAATTTTTCAAAAAATATTTCAATTTTTTTTTAAATTAAAAAAAAAAATTTTTCGATAAAAATTTCTTTTTTTTTGAAAAACGAAAAGAAAAAATAAAAAAAAATGTTTAAAAAAATATTTTTATCACATTTTATCCCCTTACCCCACCTCGATATTCACCATCTGCAAATTTTGATATAGGCGGCAGCCATATTGGATCCGCCATTTTGTAAAAATTAAAATAAGTATTACATTCGTAATCAGCAACCTCAAAAACCCCTGTACAATGGTTTTTAGTAAAAATCTGCAAATTTTGATGTAGGCGGCAGCCATACTGGATCCGCCATTTTGTAAAAATTAATTTGAATGTTAAATTTGTATTCAGCAGCCCCAAAAACCCCTAAATAAAAATTTTGGTATAAATTGGAGCTTATTAAGGGTTTTGGCCATGAATTTAGAAAATTCTGATAATAAAAAAAAAACATTTCACGCGCGGAGGTGAAAAATAGGAAGGCCTTTTTTACTGTGCAGTGTATTTTTACTTGAATAGTTCATTTTTTCCAAGCCTTAAATAATTTTTTAAATAATTTTATTGCTTGAGCTAGAGTAACTTATTGCTTGTGCCAGACTCTAGCAGCCAGAGAAACATTCTATACTTGAGCTTTATGATATAAACCGCTATAAACAAGTGTAAGAGTAATTTATAAAAAAATTACAGTCTATATTTTAAGAATGCTTTGATATATATTTAAAAATTTATAATAAAGTTTATTACCAATTAAAAAATTATTACTCCACATTTGAAATCTCTATCTCAAAGCGTTCTTGAAATATCGTAGTGTAGTTTATTCACAAAGGACTTAAATCCTTTGTACAATTGCAGCTTTGCCCAACTACATCTGGGGTTTTTATAAATTTTATTAGGAAAATAAAAAATATTTTTTTTTACTGATATTTTATATTAATATTAAGTCAAATCCAAAAAAAAAACGTTATATTACAAGAAACTCCTATGTACAAAATACTTAACATTATGTATATTCAAATCCAGAAAGATTCTAAAACAACAAACTTAAACTTAAAAAGAAACACACAACATGGGTAATTAAAGAAAAGCCTGTTAAAGTATCATGTAATCAACTGGGAGAACTCTGGAGAGGTTACCTTGCATTCAGGAAGGAATTTAGCTAAAGCGTTACGTAACGCTATTAAATTAAATATTTGAAAACCTTGCCATTCCCTAATTGGTTAAAACTCTGTTCTCATTAAAAAAAATTGATTACTAAGCAATAATTTGATTTAAAAAAATATATGTATTTGTGTTTAAATAGAAGATACCCAAGAATAAGATATATTATTTTTGATATAAATATACAATAAATTATTATTACATTTTATTTAATAATTAAGAATAATTTTGTAATAATTATGTATGTTATGGGGGGGGGATCAAAATTGCCCAAAAAGTGCGTTGGATAATACCTGAACAAGCCCTTTAATTAATTATTATGAATACATCCCACACTGTGGGTCCCACAGAGTAATCTATAGTTACTAAAAATGTTTCAGTTTTTGCTGTGATACCTAATCAATTTGGATAGGTAATATGGAAATATTTAAGAATGGTCTAGGATATCAGATGTTTATATGTATATTGAAAAATTTCAAAGCAAAAATAAACCAAATCCAAATAAAGTAAAGGCATGAAAAACATAATAGAAAGAAAGTGAAAGCATTAATAATGAAACAGAAAAATACTGCTATCTAAAGAGAGTAAAATCTTAAAAAAAATTAAAACAAATTTAAATTTAGAATAGAGGTCTTCTTGTATTGAACTATTATGTGTTCAAACATTCCTTTTTAATAGATATAAATTCATAGAATATGAATGGAAAAGTGGAATGTGGGTTAACACCAACTGGTTATGAATCTAAATTTTGATTAAACTAGCCATTAACTATTTAAGCTTTATTTTAAGATGTTAGAAATTTATTTTTTTTATGTCAAAAAAATTATAAAATAACAGAAATGGTACAATGAAAAAATCTTTAAATGTTATAAAGCAAACTATTTCGATATGTTGGTATAAAAAACTACTATATTTGGGGCTGGTTATATTTATCTTCCAGATAAAGTTTTGGTTTACCTAATATTTTAGTGTTTTTTATCAGGCACACAGCTAACCAAAACTCTTCACTCAAAATTGCCCAAAAAGTGCGTTATGTAATACTTAAGCGGGCCCTTTAATTATCACCATATGAGTACATGACCCAGAGAGTAATCTATAGTTACTAAAAATATTACAGTTTTGGCAGTAATACCCAATAATTGTATCAATTTTGGTAATAATATGGATATAATTAATAGTAGTATAGGATATCAGATGCTTATGTATATTAGAAAATTTCAAAGCAAAAATAAACCAAATCCAAATAAGGTAAAGGAATAAAAATTATAACAGAAAGAAACTGAAAGCATTAATAATGAATGATAAACACTTTTAAATAAAAATACTGCTATCTAAAAAGAGTAAATCTTTAAAATAGATGCCTTGTTGGATGGTATTAAATTAATGTATTCAAAATATTCCTCTTTATTAGGGATAATATCCTATTTTTGCATTAAAAGTATGATATAAATTCATAAATGCAGAAGCGGAATCTGGGTTAACACCAACTGGTTTAAAATCCAAATGTTGATTAAACTATTTGAACTTTATTTTAAGATAATAGAAATTTAATTTTTTTATGAAAAAAAAATACAAAATAAAAGAAATGAGACTTGCTAAGAAAAATTCTTTAATTTTATAAGGCAATCTACTTCGATATGATGGTATAAAAATCTACAAGGGGCTACCATATTAGGGTGTAGTGTACTTAAATATTAATAGCACTATTAAATAGGGAAAAAGTAACCTGCTACTATTTTTAAACATGTAAAACTTTTTTATTATAGTCAAATTAAAGTCGCAAGTTGCAAAACAACTTTATACTATGGTATTTCAAGAACGCTTTGACTCAGGTACTTGAAATTTGGAACAAAGATTTTCTAAGTAGTAGAGAAAATTTGTTTCAAATTTCAAGTATCTATGTAAAAGCGTTCTTGAAATATCGTTGTGTAAAGTTGTTTTGCAACTTGCCTGCGACTTTAATTTGACTATGTTTAATTTTTTTAGTAATATTTCATGAAATATATAAATTTACTGCGAGGTTTTTTTTTTAATGATCATGAAACTGGAGTTTGTAACATTTGATATAAAATATATAAAAAGTGCAAGGTAACCGTTATAGGAAATGAAACATTCCCCCTATTATATATTTGCAAATAGATAAGATGAGGAGTGTTCGAACAAAAGGTAACATTTCCACTTTTTGGCTTGTTGCTATTTTTTGCAGAATCGTACGTAAATCTATGAACTACAGATTCTAGTTGAATTTGGCGTATCAAATAGAAATAATTCCCCGAGAAAAATCGAGTCCAAATGTCAATTTTTGAACAAAAAGGAACATTTCCACTCCTTTATATAATATAAAGAAGTGGAAATGTTTCTTTTGGTTCGAAAATTGTAAAAATGTTTCTGTAGTTCTAACAAAAAGTGACATTTCTTGGCTGGATATCCCAAGCAAATAAAGCCATAATCTTCAAAGAAAAAGAATCTCATGTTTCATAATGACAGAGAGTGACAGTGTTTTGTGTTTAAATAACGGAGTAATGATTATCAGAACCTTTTCAATATTTACTGACAAAAGGTAACATTTCCAAATTTCAAACTCAGTTGGATTAATGGAGATTAATATGAAATGGAAAAAACAGTGATTTTTAGATAACTTTTTCAATGTATATTTCTGTATACTGTCCTACTACGCTAGAAAGCAGTAACTCCGCATAGCAGTGTTTTCAAAATTATACATCAGAGTTGACGTGAAAAAAAAGCAATGATGGAAATGTTACCTTTAGTTCGAACACTCCTCAGATAGGAACCTAAAGTTATGTTATTTACGTAAAAATATACATTAATAAACTAATTATATAAATAAGTCATTCTACATACTCCTACAGCACAGACACCCATAAAACATATACCAGATAGATGTCTAGCAGATGCAAGTCATCTCTATTAGATGTTCTCTGCGCGTATACAACTCAACTAACTTTGGGGCATTCGGTGCCTTTAATCCAAAAAATTACTAGATCATTTCTGATTTTATGCATTTATGTTAAATAAGTATGTATACAAACCCACTCCCCTCCCCCCCCCCCGGATTTTTAAAAAGATTACCATTTACCCCCATTTTTGACTATTTCAATTTTCACTAAAAATTCTTTACATTTTTCTTTTTCTAAAAAATCTTATTTAGGTTTGGACTTAACGACCCGTTAACCATATTTTGTGACATTTTATACAGTATATACGTGCAACCCTGTTAAAAAAAAAAACAAGTAGAGACCAGTAAAGACCAGTAGAAAACGAATCGGAATCTACTGGATACTACTGGTCTCTACTTGTTTTTTTTTTTTTAACAAGGAAGTATTGTGTGTTGCGTACATCCTGTATTATTAATACAACCTAAATAAAAGGGTAGGTAATTTTTTGCATAAAGGTACAGAATGTCCGCTTAAAGTTTTATAAGTAGTAATAAAGAATTGACTATTTAGTAGCTATTCCCCAAAATATACAGCATAAAAACTAGTTGACACTCTAATCCTTAGAATATTCAAAAAAATACAATATGTACATATATTTTTAAATAAATCAATATAAGGCCAATAAATAATAATAAATTACCCTATCAGTCCGAATTTAAGGTTTTAATAATATATCCACAAAATATTTATGAACGATTGCAAATTATAGGAGAGAATATAAAAACTCCTACTTTCAGAACTAACTTGTAGTTAAAGATGTTTATTAAAACATGCAATGTGTAAATTTTTGTTTTTAAAAATTTTGAAAAAATATATACCTGCAAATTTTTTTTCTTATAGTTTTTGTTCTCTAAATTCGGACCAGTAAACTTACTGTAAATTTTTATAATTGTGGTTATAGAAAAGGTGTTTGTAACCATTGTTCAAGGAAGTTGAAAAAAAAATATATAAGAAAAAAGTGCCTAATAAGTTATTACTAATAAAGAACTAAAAATATAAATGTCAACATAAAATTTATTCTAATAATATGATATTACTTTTACCTATTCGTGAAATAATTGGGATATAATTATACAAAATTTATTAATGAATGATAAAACTCGAAAACGACGTTTTTAATGTTGTAATAATGCAATAATTTTTAATACAAAATAAACTTCCATATTTTTAATTCTGTTCAGTTTATGCCATTTTATCATTATACAATTAATTTTAAATAATTTATTTAAAAAAATGAATTCCTGAAGGGTTAATTTTTTATTTTTTAAGAATCCCAAAAGCTTAATCGTTAAAGGGTTATACTTACTAGTAAAAATAATGTACAACCAAATTAACTAAAAAAATCAGCCTTTGATTTTTTATATCATTATTTTTATCATTTGCCAGTCAGTATTCCCTTTTAGTTTATACATTATCCGAAGTTTTAAGAGAAGTACTATAATTTACTCTAAACTGCCAAAATTAACAATCCCAAAAAAAATAATAAAATTATTTAAATAGATTTAATTTTTTTAAATTTCATTTCAGAGCAAAAGCTATGTTTAACCCATCACCCGATCACCCTCCTTTGTGTTTTGGTTGATAAAAAATTGAAAATTTAAAGTAAATTAAAAACCTTTCTCTTTAAATATTTATAGCTATAGTTTTCCATAGATTGTGCAAATGCCTAAAGGCGTATGAAGGACTTTCTTTTAAGATGCCAACTTAAATAAAAATGAAATATAGCAGAAAATGCATAATCACAACATTTATGTTAATAATCATAAAAATAATATAGTGCAGTTAATAAACAACCCCTTAAATTTAAGCGATTTATCTTTGATTATACACACATACAACAATACCAATTTTAAAATGTTTTTAAAACTGAATTTAAATTAAATGTAAAATAATGTTTCTATGCTAGGAGTTAGTTAAAATTAAGAATTTTAAGCAAGGCTTGGTTAATAAGCGGTATGTTGGGAAAAGGTTAATAAAAAAAAGGAATTAAAACATATTTAGGGACTAAGTGGTGTAATTGGGTCATGTTATTAAAGAAATGTTGCATAAACAAACAATTTTTTTCGGAGTCTGACTTGGAAAATGAATTAATTTTATAAATGTTTGTATAATCAAATAGTTAATATATAAAATCTATAAATCGATAACTAGCATCGATTTGCTAGTAAAAGTGTCAGTCAAGAGCCTTAAAAAATACGTAATAAAATATAAAAGACTTGGCTAACATTCTCATATATATGTATCAATTTTTAATAAAACAAATTAGCTTAAAACTAATCAAAATTTCTAACTGCACTACTAAAAAAAATTATAATATTAACAAAAGCTTGATTGGTTAAATCAAGTGACTATTAAAACAGACCCTATTTACTGGGAATTTTCGGCATTTTACGCCGTTATTCCGCCGCCTACGGCACCTTCCAACGTAGGCACGCTACTACTGGTGGCGGCCTCTGCAGGGACCTGTTCTGGGATCCACTCCGCGAATCCGTTATCGACCAACAATTGATTTAAATATATTACTTGCTGTAAGAAAAAAATAAAAATATTATCATTCAATAATTGAAGTTAAGTCTGTGAGTATATGATTAAAAAACTGCTTATGAAGAAATAATGCTTAGCCCAACAAATATTACTTTTTAAAAAATTTGCATTCTACTTTCATCGAAAACAAAAGTTATAAAACGTAAAAGAGATATTTTAATCCGAAACCAGGAGAAGTAAAATCTGTGCATATCTAATTCGAATTTTAATCCGGAGAAAAATGGTCTTCCCTATCAAAAGCGTTTGTTAAATCAAATTAAAATATAATAACTCACCTGTAGACTTGAAACTATGTAACAAAATACTAGAGGGACTCCGTCTTCAGTATAATCATATACTTGGGTATAAATTAAAGCTCCTTTCGAGACTTCTGCTACTAGTTTGTATGCCTCTTCAGGCCATTCTGCAAACAGAAACAAAAACAATGATATAAAGACATTTAGTGACAGATTTAAAATGAACAAGGAAAGATAATCCAAAAGAATTAGGTAAAACTTGTACATGAGATCCCCCCCCAAACATGGCAACAGCGCGGCTAAAGCGCGCAGTGAGTGAGTGGGAAGTATTCTGTGGTAGTTCAGTTACTGAGCCTCAGTTCGCATTCGACAAAGCGTAGGGGTCGTCCATAAAATATGTCACACCTTTAGGGGGGGGGGTTCAGGCATTTGTGACAAGGTCTAAAATAACCTTAAAAAGTGTGACGTATTTTATGGACGACCCCTAAGTAGAGTGCAAAGAGTTACAACGTTGTCATTTTATAAGCTTATGGGAAGATCTCATTTACATGTACTGTATTTAATTGTTAGTTATTATTATTATCCCTAGAACCACAACGTGGCGTAGCGGCTACATTAACTACAACGTAGCTTCATATAAATATAATATATTCAATAAAGCTAGGTTGAGTTACAATTAGAAGTACTAATTAATTCGCCAAAAACAAGATACGGCCAATATGATATGGTGTCCAATATGACACCACGTTCTAGTTAATGTAGCCGCGACTTCACGTTGTAGTTATAGGGTTATTATTATTATTATTATTATTTATACTAGACATAGAAAATCTTCCTGAAATTCAAATCCTGAAACTTCGGGAAATACAGTGAAAACTCCATAACTCGAAATTCAAGTGACTGCAAAATTAGTTTATTTATTTATTTAAATGTTTAGAGTCGTTTTGGGACTTTTCGAGTTAAAGAAAACGTTGCTTAATCCCAACTTATAGTGAAATAAGTGCGGATTTAGCAGGTAATAAATATTTTTCTGTTTTTGACTTTAAAGATGGGTTCTATCATGTAGAGTTGGATGAAAAATCAAGTAAGTTGTGTACCTTTAGTACACTTTTTGGGCATTATAAATTTTTAAGATTGCCTTTTGGTATAAGTTCAGACCCAGAATATTTTCAACAAATGAATAAAAATATATTTGGGAATATAAAAGGTGTTAAGTAGGGTCACTTCATCTTAGTCTTACTTTCTTCTTTCGTTAGTTTTCGCTTATTGGACTTGGCTTTTCTCCTTTCGGGTAGCGCCACACAATAAAAGAGCATCGCACTTCCCCTTGATTACCCTGAAGCTTAGGGGTACGATATGTGGATTTTTTTTGGCTAAAGTACTGCAATTTTGTCAAAAAATCATGACGAAGAAACACGGTCTGTCCTGCTTTGGCAGCCCCAGAAATAATTTATTATATAAATTTAAATTTTGTAATTTTGGACATCAAATTTTAAATTAGTTTACAAAATGTTTAAATTCTTAACGTAATACAAATGTAAAGTATATTTTGGTGTAAAAAGTTATAAAATACATTAATGTACTAAATAGGATCTCAACGTTCAATATTTAATTAAAAATTATTCTTAGCAGCCTGAAAATAAATCTGTACTCATGAAATACAATAATATTGTGAAAAGGTAAATTTTTAATAATAATTATTTTTATACTGCAATAAACGATTTATTTTCATTTTAGAGAAACATGCCATAAATGGGAGAATAGCTTTAATATTTTTAGTATTCTACAAACATATTTTTGCACATAAATACTATATTGGGTTAAAACAAGAACTAAAAGGTTAATTTAATCAACATTTCGAAAATGAAGATAATTCCTAATATACTACTATATAGTACCTACAAGCGCGATTATTTACCCTCAGGAGGTGGCCAACATTTAATGACGAATCACATGACTTTTAAATCTCAATTTAAAATGAAAATAAGGACTGAACAAATAATATGAATATGTAAGTAGTATTTAAATGTAAAATGTGTTTTTTTCACATCACAGACAAGCTTAACCAGCTTCGTGATTAACCTATGTAGTTCGTTTGATTAAATAAACTACATATTATTATTATTATTATTAATATTATTAATATTTATGAAATGCACCAGTACTAGCAAATTTTGATGAAAAACTTGGTATAAATTCAAACTGATGCATCTAAAGATGGTTTAGGTTGTCGTTTACTACAGAGTCTGAAGCCGGTTAGTTTTGCGTCAAGATCGTTGACGGAAACTGAAAGAAAAAAACTACGCATAAATTGAAAAAGAGTTTTTAGCGATTGTTTTGCGGTAGAAAAGTTATATATATTATATATATATATATATATATATATATACACGTAGAACTATCAATAGGAGGCCCGATACATAGCATAGGTGATTCGAAGCCCGGGTTTAGGGGCAAGGAAAAAAGATATATGTGTAACGCTAATACGAGTCCCTATTATATTTTCCGGTCATAGCAAGCCCAAATGCATATTTTTTTGATTTTTCACAGTTATTTGAAGCCCTGCGATGTTGCCAATATTTCCTACTTATAAATTCGATATAATAATTATTTAAGTTGTCTTTGTATGAAAGTTTAACGCTTGTTTTTTAATGATAAATGAATAATATTGTTATAAAAGTAGTTTTTATTTTTAATATTTAAAATGTTTAAAATGTAATGAAACTATTTTGTTTTTTATTAAAAAAGTGATGTTTTGGTCTGGTGTAAAAAAATATCAACATAATTTGGAATAAATAAGGTTAACGTTTATTTAGAAAAATGTTTCAAAGGGGGAAGCCACCATTAAATATTGTCCGATGGGGTTCAAATTTTAGGATGGTGTGCGGGAAGGTCTCTTAAGTCAGCATACAAAATTTCAGCCCGATCGGATAATTTAAAGTTCTCGTTTTTTACCATTCCGCAGAAAAAAATCGTTTCGCAGACGTAAACCAACCCTAAATATTTTCCGATGGGGTTAAAATTTTAAAATGGGGTGCAGGGAGGTCCCTAAAGTCGCTGTAAAAAATTTCAGCCCGATCGGATAATTCAAAGTACTCTTTTTTACCGTTCTGCAGGAAAAAATTATTTCACAGGCGTAAACCAACCCTAAAAATTTTCCGATAGAGTTGAAATTTTAGAATGGGGTGCAGGGAGGTCTATAAAGTCAGCATACAAAATTTCAGCCCTATCGGATAATTTAAAGTAATCGTTTTTCACCATTCCGCAGAAAAAAATCGTTTCGCAGGCGTAAACCAACCCTAAATATTTTTCGATCAGGTTATAATTTTGGGATGGGGTGCAGGAAGGTGCCTTAAGTCAGCATACAAAATTTCAGCCCGATAATTTAAAGTACTCTTTTTTTACCGTTCCGCTGAAAAAAATTGTTTCAAAGGGGGAAGTCACCCTTGAATATTGTTCGATGGGGTTGAAATTTTATGATGGGATGCAGAAAGGTCCCTTAAGTCAGCATAAAAAATTTTATACCGATCGGATAATTTCAAGTACTCGTTTTTTACTATTCCACAGAAAAAAAAGTTTCGGAGGCGTAAACCAACCCTAAATATTTTCCAATGGGGTTGAAATTTTAGGATGGGGTGCAGGAAAGTCCTTTAGGTCAGCATAAAAAATTTCAGCTCGATTGGAAAATTTAAAGTACTCGTTTTGTTTCATTCCGCAGATAAAAATCGTTTCGCAGGCGTAAACCAACCCTAAATATTTTCTGATCGGGTTATAATTTTAGGATCGGGTGCAAGAAGGTGCCTAAAGTCAGCGTACAAAATTTTAGACTGATCGGATAATTAAAAGTACTCTTTTTTTACCCTTCCGCAGGAAAAAATCATTTCACAGGCGTAAATCAACTTAAAATATTTTCCGATCGGGTTATAATTTTAGAATGGGGTGCAGGGTGGTACCTAAAGTCAGCATACAATATTTCAGCCCGATCTGATAATTTAAAGTACTCGTTTTTTTACCATTCCGCAGAAAAAAATCGTTTCGTAGGCGTAAACCAACCCTAAATATTTTCATATGGGGTTGAAATTTTAGAATGGGGTGCAGGGAGATCCCTAAAGTCACCACAAAAAATTTCAGCCCAATCGAATAATTTAAAGTTCTCTTTTTTTACCGTTCCGCTGAAAAAAAAAATGGTTCAAAGGGGGAAGCCACCGTTAAATATTGTCCGATGGGGTTAAAATTTTAGGATGGGGTGCAGGAAGGTCTGCAAAGTCAGCATACAAAATTTCAGCCCGATCGGATAATTTAAAGTACTCGTTTTTTACAATTCCGCAGAAAAAATCGTTTCGGAGGCGTAAACCAACCCTAAATATTTTCCGATGGGGTTAAAATTTTAAAATGGGGTGCAGGGAGGTCCCTAAAGTCGCCGTAAAAAATTTCAGCCCGATCGGATAATTTAAAGTTCTCGTTTTTTACCATTCCGCAGAAAAAAATCGTTTCGCAGGTGTAAACCAACCCTAAATATTTTCCGATGGGGTTGAAATTTTAGGATGGGGTGCAGGGAGGTCCCTAAAGTCACCACAAATTTTCAGCCCAATCGGATAATTGAAAGTTCTATTTTTTACCGTTCCGCTGAAAAAAAATGTTTCAAAGGGGGAAGCCAGCCTTAAATATTGTCCGATGGGGTTCAAATTTTAGGATGGGGTGCAGGAAGGTCTCTTGAGTCAGCATACAAAATTTCAGTCTGATCGGATAATTTAAAGTACTCGTTTTTTACCATTCCGCAGAAAACATCGTTTCGGAGGCGTAAACCAACCCTAAATATTTTCCGATCGGGTTATAATTTTAGAATGGGGTGCAGGGGGGTACTTGAAGTTAGCATAAAAAAATTCAGCCCGATCGGATAATTTAAAGTACTCGTTTTTTACCATTCCGCAGAAAAAAATCGTTTTGCAGGCGTAAACCAACCCTAAATATTTTCAGATGGGGTTGAAATTTTAGAATGGGTTGCAGGAAGATCCCTAAAGTCACCACAAAAAATTTCAGGCCAATCGGATAATTTAAAGTTCTCTGTTTTTACCGTTCCGCTGAAAAAAAATGTTTCAAAGGGGAATCCACCCTTAAATATTTTCCGATGGGGTTTAAATTTTAGGATGGGGTGCAGGAAGGTCTCTTAAGTCAGCATAGAAAATTTCAGTCCGATCGGATAATTTAAAGTACTCGTTTTTTACCATTCCGCAGAAAACATCGTTTCGGAGGCGTAAACCAACCCTACATATTTTCCGATCGGGTTATAATTTTAGAATGGGGTGCAGGGTGGTACCTAAAGTCAGCATAAAAAATTTCAGCCCGATCGGATAATTTAAAGTACTCGTTTTTTACCATTCCGCAGAAAAAAATCGTTTTGCAGCAGTAAACCAACCCTTAATATTTTCAGATGGGGTTGAAATTTTAGAATGGGGTGCAGGAAGATTCCTAAAGTCACGACAAACAATTTCAGGCCAATCGGATAATTTTAAGTTCTCTTTTTTAACCGTTCCGCTGAAAAAAAAATGTTTCAAAGGGGAAGCCACCGTTAAAATTTTCCGATGGGGTTAAAATTTTAGGATGGGATGCAGGAAGGTCTGTAAAGTCAGCATACAAAATTTCAGCCCGATCGGATAATTTAAAGTACTCGTTTTTTACCATTCCGCAGAAAAAATCGTTTCGGAGGCGTAAACCAACCCTAAATATTTTCTGATGGTGTTGAAATTTTAGAATGGGGTGCAGAGAGGTCCCTAAAGTCGCCCTAAAAAATTTCAGCCCGATCGGATAATTTAAAGTTCTCGTTTTTTACCATTCCGCAGAAAAAAATCGTTTCGCAGGCGTAAACCAACCTTAAATATTTTCCGATGGGGTTGAAATTTTAGGATAGGGTGCAGGGAGGTCCCTAAAGTCACCACAAAAATTTTCAGCCCAATCGGATAATTGAAAGTTCTATTTTTTACCGTTCCGCTGAAAAAAAAAATGTTTCAAAGGGGGAAGCCACCCTTAAATATTGTCCGATGGGGTTCAAATTTTAGGAAGGTCTCTTAAGTCAGCATACAAAATTTCAGTCCGATCTGATAATTTAAAGTACTCGTTTTTTACCATTCCGCAGAAAACATCGTTTCGGAGGCGTAAACCAACCCTAAATATTTTCCGATTGGGTTATGATTTTAGAATGGGGTGCAGGGTGGTACCTAAAGTCAGCATAAATAATTTCAGCCCGATCAGATAATTTAAAGTACTCGTTTTTTACCATTCCGCAAAAAAAAATCGTTTTGCAGGCGTAAACCAACCCTAAATATTTTCAGATGGGGTTGAAATTTTAGGATAGGGTGCAGGGAGGTCCCTAAAGTCACCACAAAAATTTTCAGCCCAATCGGATAATTGAAAGTTCTATTTTTTACCGTTCCGCTGAAAACAAATGTTTCAAAGGGGGAAGCCACCCTTAAATATTGTCCGATGGGGTTCAAATTTTAGGATGGGGTGCAGGAAGGTCTCTTAAGTCAGCATACAAAATTTCAGTCCGATCGGATAATTTAAAGTACTCGTTTTTTACCATTCCGCAGAAAACATCGTTTCGGAGGCGTAAACCAACCCTAAATATTTTCCGATCGGGTTATAATTTTAGAATGGGGTGCAGGGGGGTACTTAAAGTTAGCATAAAAAAATTCAGCCCGATCGGATAATTTAAAGTACTCGTTTTTTACCATTCCGCAGAAAAAAATCGTTTTGCAGGCATAAACCAACCCTAAATATTTTCAGATGGGGTTGAAATTTTAGAATGGGTTGCAGGAAGATCCCTAAAGTCACCACAAACAATTTCAGGCCAATCGGATAATTTAAAGTTCTCTGTTTTTACCGTTCCGCTGAAAAAAAATGTTTCAAAGGGGAAGCCACCCTTAAATATTTTCCGATGGGGTTTAAATTTTAGGATGGGGTGCAGGAAGGTCTCTTAAGTCAGCATAGAAAATTTAAAGTACTCGTTTTTTACCATTCCACAGAAAACATCGTTTCGGAGGCGTAAACCAACCCTAAATATTTTCCGATCGGGTTATAATTTTAGAATGGGGTGCAGGGTGGTACCTAAAGTCAGCATAAAAAATTTCAGCCCGATCGGATAATTTAAAGTACTCGTTTTTTACCATTCCGCAGAAAAAATCGTTTCGGAGGCGTAAACCAACCCTAAATATTTTCCGATGGGGTTGAAATTTTAGAATGGGGTGCAGGGAGGTCCTTAAAGTCGCTGTAAAAAATTTCAGCCCGATCGGATAATTTAAAGTACTCTTTTTTTACCGTTCCGCTGAAAAAAAATTGTTTTAAAGGGGGAAGCCACCCTTAAATATTGTTTGATGGGGTTGAAATTTCATGATGGGGTGCAGAAAGGTCCCTTAAGTCAGCGTACAAAATTTCAGCCCGATCGGATAATTTAAAGTACTCTTTTTTTACCGTTCCGCAGGAAAAGATCGTTATTTCCCACTGTGAATCCCACGAGAGTCCGTTAACGGAACTTGATAGACAGTTTTTTTCTTACAATAAAAACTCTTTGAAATATAGAAAATATTTAAAGTTATTTATTGAATTTAGGTATGTTACGTTAACTTACCTTGAGCTTTTAAAGCAAGCTCTAATATCTTCTTAGACCTATTCATTTCTTCTTTAACAAGCACATGACCACAAAAGATTTAGCGCCAATTAATACTACAGTGCTGAACAATTTAAGTTGAAGTAGTCAACAACGTTGCCAAATCTTAGGGACTCATATCATATGACAACTACATAAAAATACATGCAACATACAGTTCTACTGTGTCGCCATCTAGTTCAACTTCCGTGAACACAGGCGCGTATATTTTGATGGGTATTAGAATAATAGGAAGCCCTGGGCAATTTTTCAAGTCTTCTTCTTCTACTATATTTAAGGTCCAATAAAACGATATACACTATAAAAAATTCGAAGCCCAAAACCGGGCCTCGTATGTCGGTAGTGGGCTTCGTATCGCAGGTCGAACATGCAATTTCGGGCTCCCTATTGATGGTATATGAGTATATATATATATATATATATATATATATATATATATATATATATATATATATATATATATATACGATTGTTTTGCGGTAGAAAAGTTATATATATTATATTATATATATATATATATATATGGTAAAACTGTTGTTGTTAAGTCGGATCATAAACCACTTGTATCAATTATGAAAAAGAATGTTTCAAATGTAATATCACCTAGATTGCAAAGATTAAAAATTAAATTATTAAAGTATGACCTGATTCTCGATTATTTACCAGGAAGTAAAATGTATGTAGCGGACGCTTTATCACGTGCTTATTTAAAAGGTAAAGTTGAATATGATAAAGAAATGCTTTAAGTAGTTCATAGTATTAAAAGTTTAATAAGTATAACAGATGAAAAGAAAATGGAATTTTTAAAAGAAACGGATGTAGATGTAGTATTAAAAAATGTTAAAAAATATATATTAGAAGGTTGGCCTAAAAGGAAATTTGAATTAACTTTAAACCAGTATTATATGATTCGGGAGCATTTGCATATAGTGGAAGATTTAATTTTCTATATAAATAGAATTATAGTACCAGCTAAGTTAAGGGAAAGTATTATATTTGTATTTGTAAATTGCATATTTTACATTTACATTTTAGTATTTACATTTTAATAACGCCGCCTAAGCTAGGCTTGTGTTGCGGCGCAAAATTAAGTATAATTTATAATTTCCTAAATGATATATAATATAAACCTAAGTATTTATTATTTTTAGAATACCTATAATTTTTATTTTTTACCATATTATAACATTTTACAAAAAAACGATAAAAAAAATTGCAAAAAAATAAAAAAGATAACTTGTGAGGGATGAGAGCAAAATCCACTTTAAACCGATTCAAAAATTTTGAGTAATTGTTTAAAATGTTGATGTACAAAAGTTTTTAAAGAATTTCTAGAAGTTAAAGTTTTGCATGAAGATCATAGCGGAATTGTAAGAATGAAAAGTAAGGCAAAAGAATGTATGTATTGGCCAAGAATTTCTGAGAGCATTACAAACTTTGTTAAAAAAATGTTCCATATGTGAAGAATACTCTCCTAGTAATATAAAAGAACCTTTAATTTGTCATGAAATACCCAATCTACCATTTGGTAAAATAGGTGCTGATATTTGTAAATATTGCGCTAAATCTTATCTTGTAATTATTTTCCGAATGGTTAGATATAACCCCAATTAAATATTAAATATATAACCTTACAAGAAGTAGAAGAGAAGTTAAAAATTTGCTTTGCGGCTAACGGAATTCCTAATGTCTTAATTTCAAATAATATGCCTTTTAAATCATATAATTTTAAAATGAATGAAATTTTAAAGTAATAACTAGTAGCCCTAGATATCCAAGGTCTAATGGACAGGCAGAGGCTACAGTTAAAATTGCAAAATCAATTTTAAGGGTTGTGATCTTAGCTTGGGTCTTTTAAATTATAGGAATACTCCCATTACAGGGATTGGAAAATCTCATGCCCAGATACTTATGAATAGACGATTAAAAAGTAAAATATCTTTGTTAGCTTCCTCTTTAAGGACAGAAAAAGTTAATAATAATGACATTAGACAACTGGTATTAAGAAAACAAGCATTAGCAAAATTGTATAATTACAGAAATGCTACAGATAGAGCCTATTTTAAAGTTGAGGACAATGTTACCATACAAGAAGGAAAAAAGTGGGATAATGCAAAAATAATATGTTTGTTTTTAACCTCGTACTATTCTACTTAATTAAGCATCCCCTAAGTCCAGGACTTGTGTGGGCTAGTAGTAGAGGGAACCACCGGCTTTAATTGACTTTCGAACCAATATATCTAGGGAGTACGCCTTCGCCAAATTTCAATTATTAATCAACTGAAAAAGGCCATCGGCGCCAGTGAGGTTTGAACTCACCATCATTAGATCAGTGTCAGGCTATATCGATGCCATTGACCGCTGAGCTAAATCTCCCATAGGTTGAGCAGATACGCCTAGGTCTTTGAAATTGAAAGAAAAAATTGTTATAAGAAGAAATAGTAATCATTTACGTAAGTGATTAATTGAGCCGAAAAAATATTTTATCCAATACATACAGATAATAAGACAATTACCAGCTTTATTTTAAATAGATAAACTCAATAATAACCCCCGCGTGGCTTTTACTTTATTGAGTGGATAATTATTTATTTTACCCACTCAACTGTCACTTGTCAAATTATTTTCTTGTAAATGTCATTAAAATTTTTAATAAAAATATGAATTCCTAAGCTATTTATTGGATAAAACCTTGTATGGCACTCATGGGTAAACCGATATTGCCCTCTCGAAAATTAACCTGCTTGGCTGACGCCTCGCAGGTTAATTTTCTCATGGGCAATATCTTACTTTACCCACTAGTACCATAAATAACTATTAATTATAATTTAAAGAACAACGTAGATAATATGGATAACAATGTTAACATTGTTGATAATAATGTTGATAATATGCCTGAATCTATTAGTAATGTTGATAAAAATAATATTAACAAAAGCATTATGTCAAGAGCTAAGCGTGAATGTAGAGTACCAACCAGATTTAAAGATTTTGTTTTGTTGTAATTAAAATAATAATAAGTAACTATATAGGTTTGGATACGTGGAAGATAATTAGAATAAATAGGCAACTGAATTAGAATTGCAATGGAACTGTAATTAAAGATAATATATTTGATTATTAATATTTGTGGTTTTATTAAACAATATAACAACTGTATTTCATTTTAGACTAGCAATTCACATGTCACTTGATGTGATGAGATCACCAATTACTGGTAATGCTATTACACCACATCCACATAAGATGTGAATTACTCCCGTGGGGTTTCCTGTTAAAATCCTGAAATCTTGGCAAGATCCTGAATTATCTCCCGAGGGGTTTCCTGTTAAAATCCTGAAATATCGAAATATCGCAAAATCTTTTAAATATTTTGGGAGGTTGCTTAACTTCTGAATTTCAAGAATGACATAACTTACCTTCTGTTAAAGGTTTAACATTGGCTAATATACATTCTGCTGCTTGGAACGGCAACAGCATAAAATCTCCCCTAATTTGTCTCAGTTTATCGTTCTCTACATATGCATAACCCCCATAATCCAAAAATCTCACGTAGGAAGTATGCGTCTCCGCGTCTGTCGACAGAATGATGGCTCTGTACCACGCGTCGACCGAGTAGGCTGCACAAATAGTGTTTTCCGGAATAGGGTTCAGTAACATCGGCGAATTTTCGAGATAGCATATGTTCATTATGTTATTTAACATATTTAGGCTGGGATAGGACGGGTGCGTTGGCTGTTGCAAGAATAAATGGTTGGGGGCCACCATGCAGCTCAAGATAGTATCATTGTTGATTCCTTCAATTAGTTTTAACTGAAAGAAAAAAATAAATAAAGTAAAAAATTTATCTAAAAAAATCTCTCGTGCATAGTACAAAAAAAATCTTAAATTCATAGATGAACATTTAAAAAAAGATCTATTTTTCAGAAAACCTAAATCTTTGATAATTATAAAATTTCACAACTCTCTTTCACTAACTGTGATGTAGTGTTTTGTTAAATCATTTTGTGCTTTTGATTGTTTTTGTAATGTTCTACTCTAGAAGTGTTTTTTCCTAATGAAATAATCCTATTGAAGTTAAGAGTAAAACAAGCCGTGAATAAAGTTTTCAAAAAACTTTAAATTAATTAAAAAAATTTTAATTTTTTTATTAAATATAATTTTTGCGAAAAAACGAAAAATTCAAAAAAAAAAACAAAAAAAAACTTTTTTATTTTTTAATTTTATTTTGACAGAAGTGTTTTTTCCTAATGAAATAATCCTATTGAAGTTAAGAGTAAAACAAGCCCGTGAATAAAGTTTTCAAAAAACTTTAAATTAATTTAAAAAAATTTAAATTTTTTATTAAATATAATTTTTGCGAAAAAACGAAAAATTCAAAAAAAAAAAATTCAAAAAAAAAAACAAAAAAATTTTTTTTTTATTTTTTTAATTTTATTTTGACAGAATTTATCCTTATAATAAAAGTAACATTTTTCCTAAAAAAATTACGTTAATCGAAGTTTTCTTTCAGCTATTTTCGATTTTTTTTTAAGTTTAACCCCCCATAACTTTTTTGTTTTTGGGGGATTACTTTCAAAAGCAATAGGGATCTTTCCCTCATAGAACTTGATTTTTCCTGAAAATTTTAAGTCGATTATTCAGACGGACGGACGGATAGACAGTACTTTCAAAAACAATAGGGATCTTCCAGACCAGACCAGACCAGACCGGACCGGACCGGACCAGACCAGACCAGACCAGACCAGACAGACCAGACCAGACTAGACCAGACTAGACCAGACCAGACCAGACCAGTTCATGCTTTATTTTTAATGCATAACAATTAGAAAATTTAAAATTCTTCTAGTTTTCAGGTATGCTTAACTTTAAGCATAGAAAAGGAGATAAC
>CAUEHQ010000265.1:0-27871 GCA_958510825.1 Brachypterus glaber | reverse complement strand
ACTCAGGACTTCGGTGCCTAAGATATGTTTTTGAATAAAAATAATTAATCTACTTAAAAATACCTCTTTAAAGACATATAATTCGTTGTTGTTTAAGGTGGACCAAAATGATCATGGTCCTTTGGTACGGATTTAATTTTTTTATATTTCGCATGACATGGTAAACAAAATTTATATTTGATAAAAAAAATCGTACCTTATAACAAAATAATTATTTATTTTTTTTTTCTAATTTTCAAACGAAGTAGCGAACCCAAATTTTATTTTTTGA
Source organism: Brachypterus glaber (assembly GCA_958510825.1). Lineage (NCBI taxonomy): Eukaryota > Metazoa > Arthropoda > Insecta > Coleoptera > Kateretidae > Brachypterus > Brachypterus glaber. The sequence goes on along the minus strand of CAUEHQ010000265.1, from coordinate 27,600 downwards.
GTTGAAGGTACATAATTTTGTTATCGATGGTCTAGCGTACAAAGGTGCTAAATACATAAGGTTTCCCTATATACTTAGCACATTCTTCCTTCTCATTTCAAGTCTTCCTTACGTCGTGAAAAAGAACAACGATGGTCTAGCGTACAATTAAAAAAAAAATCTTTTTTTTTATATCCTAGTGTCAACCATAAAAAAACAAATAGCATTTTTTGGCCATTTTGAACCCTTTATGAGGCAACTGAATTTATTCTAAATTGACTTAAACTATGAAAACATTAACACGGTGTATTTGAAATAGGGTATAGCCCGAACTGGAAGATTTTTTTGCCCAAAAAATGATGGACATTTTTTTGAACATTTTTGAAAGTTTTTAAAAAAAATCCGCCATTTTGTTATTTTTTTGGTCAAAAAAAATTATTCTAGTTCGGTCTATAGCGACTTCAATACTGAATATCCCGTTTTTTCTTCAGTCGATCCAAACTGCCGGAATCATGGCGGCCATCGTTTTTTTAATGTTTTTTTCAAAATATTTTTATAACAAAAAAAAATCTATTTTTTTAATTTTTTTAAATATAAACATACCTACAACATTTCACAATGATATAATTTTTCTTTCTATATAAAAAAAATGTTTAAAAAAAAATAAATTTGAGGGTAGAAAGACCTTAAAACAAAAAGTTGATGATAACAAAATACCTACGGTACTTTAATTGTGTCCTTAGATTCATTCCATAATTCCAATATTTTTTCCTTATTAGATTTTTTCTTCACCAATTTTTCTTTAACCAATTTTGAAAACAATGCAAATGGACTTCTTCTTTGGAATCTAAGGGGATTTCCAAATTTTTCTTTCCATTCATTTAACTGAAAAGAAGAGGTTTTTACAAAAAATCGTTGCAGAACAGCACAGCCATTCTTTTTGTAACTAACGTTACATTTTGAAACAAAAATATCCTAATCTAAAACTATATTTAAATAATTTTTTAATGTATATTACTTGCAATAGAAACTATGACATGAGGAAAGTATACTTTAGTCATGTCAAGTATCATTGTAAAGCTATTTATAGTTTTCTTGTTACAGAAAAAGTGTATCTGACGGGACAAAAAAACACCCATCATTCGACAATTGCTCACGTTAGTTTAAAACTGTTAACTGTATTAGACTACAAAGTTAAATTTTATACAAATTGTATAGACACGATGTCGACGCATGATGTATTTGCTTAGCCTAAACTTTATTTCATTTGGAAACATAATAATTTCTTTGTATCTGACGTGACACAATTGTGCGAGCCGTATATTAATTAAAAAACCCGATGTTAAGATATTTTTTTTAATTCATTATCCCTAATAAAACAACTTATAATGCAAAAAGTATTTTTTAATAATTTATTTTTTAATTTACACAAAAAAAAACACGGCGTTCTCCTGTTAGGCGTCAGATTAACAAAAATCGCGTCAAAAACGTCTTTCGGATTCGGATTCATTGCATGTCTTGGTGTTATTAATCTACTGAATCCAAATGCCACCCGATCGTTTTCAAAAGTTATGCCCATATTAAAAAACATATAAAATTTAAAAAAAAATTAAAAACGGTTAAAAAAAACCTATAAAAAAAAACGAAAAAATATAAAAAATATTATCGGAACTTAAAAGAGTAAGTTTTTATCTTAAAAAAAGGTCCTCACCCCAAAAAAAAGCTTTGTCCCTGACGGGGGGGAGGCCCAATGCAGAGGGCACCCAAAAGAGGGAGGGGGCGTGAGATTTTTCTCACTATCTCACCTGTCCAGTCCGACACTGACGATATAGAATGTCCTTTTGTATCATTAACTTTTTTTTTTGGTACTCGGTACCGGTTGCAAAAGAATGGCCGAGCAATTAATCTATTTTTTAGATAACCAAACTCGAAAGTATATTTTTTTTACAGAAAGAAGTCAATTTCATGCACATTTAATAAAACAAAAGACGTATCTGTACTAAAATAGTTATTTGCACTTCTAGTTGAGGTGAGTGAACTTTTCTGTCAGAGGTCGTATTTGGTGGACGAAGTGACGCCGAGGTCTATAAACATGACCGAAGCGTGTTTGCTTGAAACTTCCTAAATAATTTAGATCTAGTTGTGAAACATGTTCAGCTGGAAATTGTTTTAACAAAAACAAGAACTTTTTCGTAACTTCTATGTCTAATTTCATTCCCTTGTTTTTTTAAATTAAAGGAAATTAAGATAAAATGTTATTTTCGTCTTAAAAACATTGTCCAAATTCTCATTGTGGCATGTATGCAACAAATATACAGTGCGGTCCAAAAGTCACCCCCTCCCCCTAAAATTTTTAACGAGTGGAGATACTGACTTTAAATTTGAAGCGTGTAAATAAGACAACCTATTTCTTAATATATTTGATACAAATTTTGTAACTTCTATAATGTGGGGGTCGTATGATACATTATTTTAAAGCTTATAAAATTCTCTATTTGTTTATTTATTTTATTTATTTATTTCTAATAAAAACAGATCATACGATCCAATTACAGGATAGGTCAAAAATATGTATACTAAATTTACTTATTTACAAGTTAGCTCCACGGCCGAGGTTTAAGTCGACTATGAAGCGTTTAAAACTTAAGATCTTAATATTAAAAAAGTATATTTGGGAAGTAACACATTTGATAAAGGGAAGACATAAAAAGTTGTGTTTTGTATAGTCGCTTCAAGTTTTTTACCAGACAATCTTGTCGCCTTATATGGGCATACGTCTGGCGCGGCACTCTGATTGGCCGGCCTGAGCAGGCTCGCTAACGATTTTGCGTTCACTTGAGGCGGTCGGCCAACGCTATGTTCGACCGTAACAAGAATTTATATAAGTACAAGAATAGAGTTATTTAGAACCAGCAAAAGTATTTTATTATTTAAACCTCTAGTAAACAAAATGGTCCTTGACCGGATTAATAATTAACTAATTATTAGTTCATCAAGTGGTAAAAAGCAAGTTTTGCGGTTATTGTACCGAACAACAAACAGGTGGTGATTAATTTTTGGATTTTTGTGATTGCATCAGATTGCAGAATATTGTTATTTTTGGTTGCATCAAGGCAAATACAAGAAAGTTATTTTTGGTTGCATCAAGGCAACAAACAGCTAGAAAGATATTTTGGATTGAAAATACAAGAAAGTTGGTTATTTTGGCTGCAGCAAGGCAGAAACAAGCAAGGTACGTGCGTAGATTTTGGTAGTTTTGATCTGTTTATGAAATAAATAAACAAATTGTGGTTATATTTTTATTGTTTGGGATTAAAGCTCACGGTTGGTTTTCATTTAATTGCGTGTCAACTTTGATAAAATAGCTTTAAAGTTAGTTTTTTTAGACTGAAAAACAAGCGAATAAAAATTGAGGCATTTAAGTTCAAAATTTGCAATACTTTTATTTTTTTTATGGTTTTTTCTATAAATTAAAAAGCGAAATGAGCAACAACGGGGATAATTTGGCGTCCCTAATAAGGCACAGAGACGTCATTAAAGAGCAGTTAACTCGGTTTATAACATTTGTAGATGGTTTGGATCCCGGGACCTGGGATAAAAGTTTAGAAGTACGTTTGAAAAAAATTGAGGGACTGGTCGGAATTTGAAAATGTGCAGAGGGTATCGAAGAGGAAGATGACTCGGAAGCACAGGTTCAAGAAAGTATTAGCTTCAAAAATAAATATTTTGATATTATGGCCAGGGCTCACGGTTGGTTTTCATTTAATTGCGTGTCAACTTTGATAAAATAGCTTTAAAGTTAGTTTTTTTAGACTGAAAAACAAGCGAATAAAAATTGAGGCATTTAAGTTCAAAATTTGCAATACTTTTATTTTTTTTATGGTTTTTTCTATAAATTAAAAAGCGAAATGAGCAACAACGGGGATAATTTGGCGTCCCTAATAAGGCACAGAGACGTCATTAAAGAGCAGTTAACTCGGTTTATAACATTTGTAGATGGTTTGGATCCCGGGACCTGGGATAAAAGTTTAGAAGTACGTTTGAAAAAAATTGAGGGACTGGTCGGAATTTGAAAATGTGCAGAGGGCATCGAAGAGGAAGATGACTCGGAAGCACAGGTTCAAGAAAGTATTAGCTTCAAAAATAAATATTTTGATATTATGGCCAGGGCTACTGGAGAAGTAGATAAAAATGTTAATAATGTTGACGTTGTATTGCCACAGATTTCTTTGCCGGAATTTTCGGGGCAATATGACATTTTTGATTTTTTATGACACGTTTAAAAATTTTATTCGTGACAGAACAAATATGAATAATACACAGCAATTTTATTATTTGCAAGCCTGTTTAAAGGGAGAAGCTAAGCAGGTTATTCAAGAAATTGAAGTTACGGAAAGTAACTATGAAATAGCATGGGATTTGCTCAAAACGCGATTTTTAAATAATAAAGTTATAATAAAATCTCATTTAAAGGTATTGTTTGAATTGAATAGTGTAGCGTACAATTCTGCATCTTCATTAAGGCAATTTTTAGACCACATACAAAAAAACTATAGAGCTTTAGATAACTTAAAATTACCGGTGCAGCATTCTATTATATCTTTTAGTATAAAAATTAGATTCTAATTCTAAAAAGGAGTGGGAGGTAAAAACCATTGAAATAGAACAACCCACTATACAACTTTTTATAGAGTTTTTGCTAAAAAGATGTCAGGTATTGGAAAACATAGATGACAAGGCAACTTCAAATAAAGAACATGCTTCTGTAACGGGTGTTACATGTGTTTTTTGTAAGGGACAACATGGTCTTTATTATTGTCAGGAATTCATAAAATTGAGTATTAAAAATAAATATGAGGAGGCAAAAAGGTTAAAGATTTGTATAAATTGCCTAAAACCAGGTCATTTAAATGGTGAATGTAGAGCGCGAGGATGTAGCAAGTGTCACAAAAAACACAATACACTATTACATTTTGAAAATAAAATAGAAAATCATATTGGTGGGCAGGCTTTACAAAAAAACGTTTGTAAAGCTGAACAGGGTAAACTTCAAGTAGAGCATTTAGAAAACAAAATTGAGGAATTTTCAAATAAAAAATATAAATTGTCATACATCTAATGGAACAAATGAAAATAAATTTATTTTACTTTCTACTGCAAAAGGTACTAGTTTGTTGGTTTTACAGCTCTTTTGGACAATGCGTCCCAAAGTAATTTTATGACGTCAGTGCTTTTCAAAAAATTAAATTTAGACAGTACTTCTATAAATTTGCCAGTAGTGGGTATAAATTCAGCAGTAACAAACATAACAAAAAAATCAGTTGGGACAATTAAATCAGTTACCAGTACTTTTTCTACTAGTCTTTCATTTTTAATAATTGGAAAATTACTGAAAAGCATCCGCAGATTTCATTTAATATACCAATTTTAAATATACCGGATAATATTACTTTGGCGGATTCAGATTTCAATAACTCAAAAAATATTGATTTATTATTAGGAGCAGAAATATTTTACAGTTTATTAAAAGCGGGAAAAATTAAATTAGGTAAAAATCAGCCTATTTTACAGAATTCTAAGTTAGGGTGGTTATTATCAGGGCCTATTGACATTTTTGGTGGAATAAATGCGCATTGTAATTTAAGTATTGATAAATGCGATTTAAAAATAAATAATGAATTTGAACTACAAAAATTTTGGGAAATAGAGCACGAGCCACATGACATATCATTAAGCAAGGAAGAAAATGACTGTGAAAAGCATTTTTTAGAGACACACAAACGCGTATTTGAGGGTAGGTTTTCAGTAGAATTACCGCTTAAAAATAATTATAAAAATCTGGGAGATTCATTTGAAATGGCAAAAAATAGGTTTTTTGCTTTGGAAAAAAAGTTTCAAAAAATGAAGGTATAAAAATACAATACACGGAATTTATTCGGGAATATCAACAACTAGGTCACATGTCAAAAGTTGGCCCAGTCAGAGATTTTAGCGATATTTGTTTTTATTTGCCGCATCATTTTGTAACGAACAGCTCCTCTTTGACAACAAAGTTGAGAGTGGTGTATGATGGGTCAGCTAAGACATCTTCAGGGATTGCATTAAATGATGTTCTTATGGGAGGTCCTGTCATACAAGACAATTTGTATGAAATATTATTGCGTTTTAGGTCGCATAATATAGCCATAGTTTCAGATATAGAGAAAATGTATAGGATGGTGGAAGTTGAGCCTAGTCATAGAAATTTACAGCGCATAGTTTGGATGATCCTAGCCAAAATCTAGGAATTTACAACCTAAACACTTTAACATATGGTTTAAAGTGTGCTGGTTTCTTGGCAATAAGGTGTCTAAAGGAACTAGCAATTCAAAACGAAACAGAATTTCCTATAGCATCCAATATTATTTTAAAAGATTTTTGTATGGATGACCTGATATCGGCGCAAATAATGTCGAATCAACAAAAAAATAGTAAGGAATGTAACCACGGTTTTAAAACAGGGGTGTTTTGAACTAAGGAAATGGAAATCTAATTCTTGATATATTCTCAGATATTGAAAATAAATATGTAAACAATTGTAAAACATTGGGCGTAACTTGGAACGCAAAGCATTTTCTAATAATTCCTTGCCTTTATTTTCTGTCCGACCTAATACTTCCAGGAGGAAAAGCAATACCTGCTTCAACAAAGGCCGTTTTCACCCATCCTGCTATTATCGCTCTAGACGCGGCAACCACCTTACCTCTAGAGGTAATAAATAAATGCTTTAAATCCTTACCGGCACTTCTTCTTTTATTGGACACAGATAATAAACGTTTTACCCAATAAACTGGATCTAATACTTTTTTAGTGCAACTGGTTAACTTCCAGCCCGACTGCCTCGACGAGCCCCTATCAGTTTTTGAACCAAATGCTGGCCAAAGCGAAACACTATCATCCGTAATTTCAATACTGTCTGCATCCATACGTAAAAGAGTAAGGTCATGGATTCTTCGCCCTTACGCTAGCAACAAAATCAAAGCTGTTCTTCTAGAGACCTGAGTTGTTCTTTCTCCATCCAACCAATCAATGCTGACGTATCCCAAATATATTTTTTGTTGGTAATAGGTTTGCTATGTTTTTAACCAAAGGATGACTTGATATAATTTCTCTTTTGTCGGGATTGGCTAAGGAAGTAATAGCTGACTTGTGAACTATAATAGTTTTCAAAGCTAATTTTCTTTTATTATGAAGGTATCCCAAGTGACGAGCCACATTTGAAGGACTTCTGTTATTGGGAGCCACATTGTTTCTTTTGGCCCAAGTCAACCACTCCTTCTAAGGAGCTGCATAAGTTTTGAGGGAAGAACTTCTCCAAGAGTTTTCCAGCAAAATTTTCTCCTCCTGAGACCAGTCGGCTACAAACCGAGATCACCCCGTACCTTCCAGGCCTCCAAATGTAACTCTTCTGTTCGTGACAGGGGCTGCTGAGTTTGCGCATCCACTAGATGTAGATGGAGATCCGGGATGAGGAACGGAGGAGTCAGGGCTCGTGCATGAAGGTCCGCCCTCAACAAAACTTTCCCCCATCTCGGAGCTATTAAAATGTATGTACCTCTCGCCGAATTGAGATGGCTCAATACTCTTGGTATTAGGGAAGGAGGCGGAAAGATCCATGCCAGAGAAAAGTCACATGTCCTGCTGAACGCGTTAGATCCCTTACATCCCTTAATACATACCTTGCCACCACCCGGTTTGTGGCAAATAAGTCTATCTGAGGGATGCCCCATTTCTGAAAAATCAGACAGGCCATCTCCTCTGATATGTGCCAATCCGCTTCCATCTTGTTCCTTGAGAGTCTGTCTGCCACAGTGTTGTATTTTTCTGGGATAAAATGGACCGACAGCGTTAAATTCAGTTTGTGAGCTAACATCCATAAATCTATACTTTGACATGAGCGGATCGCTGCTATTACCGCATACAACTCTTTCTTGTTTATATGCCACTGTCGTTGTCCTGGAAGCCAATTCTTCTGTATCAACCTGTCTTTCACCTGAGCACCCCAACCCGTTTCTGAAGCATCTGTGGTCATAAATACCTCCGGGTTTTTTGGAAACAGAGGAGAACCTTTAATAACCGCATTAGGTCCATTTTTATCGAGGATGCCTTGTTTTCCGGTAGGATCATCAAGTCGTTTTTTGTGTCCCATATCTACCTAGGTACTCTATCTTTTGGCAAGGGACATTCAGAGATTTGTTCTTGTTGAGAATCCATCCCAAACTTTGCAAAAATTCGACGGCCTCCTTCATCTGTCGTATCAATATATTGTAATCCTGGTAAGTAGTCGTCCAAGTATACCACAATTCTTATACCCCTTTTTCGAAGTATACTTGCAGCCAGTTTGAAAGTCTTGCAAAATCCCGAGGGGCGGTGGAATGTCCGAGTGGAAGCGAAGTCATTTTTAAATGTACTGCCTTAGTACGAAAACATATGAACAAACTAAGGTAACATTTACTTATCTTACATCCGCGACCCTTTCTATCTTTAATGTTGAAGAAACCGGCATAATCTACGCCAGTGGTGTAGAAAGGGGGTGCTGGAAGAATGCGCTCTGCAGGCAAATTACCCATGATTGGGGCATTTATTTTTGGTCGGGCTTTGAAACATACCTAGCAGAGACGTACAATTTTTCTAGCTAAGTTTCGACCTGACGTGACCTAAAATTTTTCACGTGAGGTGAACAAAAGCATTTGAGGCCCAGAATGCAGTGTTTTACTGTGTAAGTCGTTAAATATTAATTGCGCTAATTTATGATTTCCCGACAACAATATTGGGTGTTTTTTATCATAAGATTGATTAGAGTTTTCAATTATTTTTCTATATATATTCTATGAATATTAGTTATTTTTATTCTCACTTTTATTTTCTTAATAAGATGTTATTTTTATAGTAATGGGGGTTATCCCGTATAAATAAAATAAAATAAAATAAAATTGTAAAAACTGGCCAGTTTGAAATGTCTTGACTGAGAAATAATGGGCCATGCCACCACGTATTTAACTTAAGCAGATCTTGTGGTGTTACACCTCTTGTCAAGAGATCCGCTGGGTTAAAGTTGCCCGGCCAATGACGCCAACACGAAGGACCAGTTAAATTTTGAATCTACGTTATCCGATTCGACACAAAAGTTTGAAGTAAATTCGGACTTGTGTTTATCCATCCAACCACGATTGTCGAATCGGTCCAATAAAAATAGTGATTTATGGGAATATTCAGTGATTGTTTTAATTTATTTATTAATTGAGACAATAGCAAAGCACCACAAAGTTCGAGCCTTGGTATTGTTAAAGTTTTTATAGGGGCAACCCTAGTTTTTGAGCAAACTAATCGAATAATCTGATGACCTTGGTCATTTTGTGATTTTAAATATACGCATGCGCCATATGCGTCCTTTGAAGCAAACTATTTGTCGAGGAATGCGTAATTTATTTAAATGTATTAAATTATAGTATTAAGATTGCCACTTATTATTTATATTTTCGGGTAAAGTTCGTCCCATGATAATTTTGCTTGCCAAATTTCTTGTAAGATGATTTTACTTATTATTGTACATGGGCTAAGAAATCCAAACCTAAAGTTTTGGTATTTTCAATAATTCCAAGAATTACAATTGATTTATTATTTTGAGAAATGTGTTTTTGTTTGTGTGTATCACATGCATCAGATATGATTCGCGGATCATTTGAAATCCATTGACGCAATGGAAACTTTGCTTGTAATAATACGCGAGATATTTGCTTGCATACGTCTATACCTTGAGCTACGGTTTCTACGCCCGTTAGCAAGTTATCTACATAGAAGTCATTTTTGATAATGTTTGCTAAAATAGGAAAATTTTGTGTACAATCTAGAGCCAATTGATACAAACACCTTATAGACAGATAAGACGCAGACGCCGTGACGTGACAGTATTAAGTCTATAAGTTTCTAACGGTTTTGACGGGTCGTCACGCCAGAGAATCTGTTGTAACGGGCGTTGCTCTTCAGCTATCAAGATCTGGCGGTACATCTTTTCGATTTTCGCTCCTATTACATAATTATGTTTTCGAAAACGTGTGAGGATTGAAAATAAATCCTGTTGTATAGTGGGACCCACTATTTGCAGGTCGTTAAGTGAAACGCCAGTGCTACTGGTTGCCGACCCGTCAAACACGACGCGGAGCTTTGTAAGAGCACTGCTCTCCTTTATTACCCCATGGTGGGGTAGACAGAATGAGACGACACCTGCATCACTGGTTTCTAGTTTGGACATGTGTCCAAGTATTCATTAATAAAATTTGTGTATTGTAATTTAAATGTATCATTATTTTTGAATTTACGTTCTAAAGACAAAAATCTCCGTATAGCGGTTTCGTGGGATTCGCCAAGTTCGGTAATGTCTCGTTTGAGAGGCATTGTCACAATAAATCGACCTTCAAAATCGGGTTTTACAGAATTAATAAAATGTGTTTCACAAGAGATTTCTTTTTTTAAAAATATTTTTTCGTTAGGGCACTCTTCAATTTCCCAAAAACGTGATAATTGTTTTTGTATATCTATTGTTTGAGTAAAATGGCATTGAACAGTGTTTGATGGAAATCCGTCGATTTGACCAACAAGTACCCAACCGAATTTAGTGTTTTTAAGTAAAGGTAAATTTTTTCCCAAATGATATTGACCATTTACTATTAATTCCCAGAACTTATCCTCACCAATCAAGATGTCGATTCGTCCCGGAATATTATGCTGTGGATCGGCTAGTTTTTTAGAACTTGGAATATTTAAATGACTAGTACTTAATTTTATATTAGGTATGTTGCTCGTAATTTCGTCTATGACAAAACACTTCAGTGGTGTAGAATAATTAGAAGTTTTTGAATTTATGGTAATATTGCATATTTGATTAGACCTGAAACAGTTAGATCTACTGGGGTAGATTCTAAATTTAAAAGATTAAATAGTTTGTAGCTTATAAAATTGGACATGGACCCGCTATCTAAAAGGGCACGTACCGTGTGTATATTCCCTTGTTTATCATAAACGTCTATCACTGCCGTAGACAATAAGGTGTGACCATTTGAAGTAGCAGATGTCACTAAGACTGAATGAGACCGTATTAGGTTGACTGACCGTATTAGGTGACTCGACCCTAGGCGAGGAGTCGGCTGGTAAACTTAAATGGAGCATAGAGTTGTGAAACCTTGATTTGCATGTTTTGCATCCCGTGGACCTACAATTCCTGGTAGAATGTCCCTTTCTAAGGCAGTTTAGGCAAAGATACATATTTTTGGCTTATTCAATTCTCTGTGATGTATCTAATTTTTGAAAATTAGGACAGCTATATATTGTGTGGTTATTATTACAAAGTACACAATTTGAAACGTTTGTTTGAACAAAATATTTTGCGTTTCGCGAATTTTGTTTTGGATAAGATGTATTTGAAGTAAATTTGGAACCAATGGTTTCTAACAAGTCAGCCCTAGATTTCAGAATGTTTTTAAAATCATCTAATTTTGGCAACTCATTGTCTGTTTTAGATTCTTCCCACAGGCGTGGTGGAATCTAACTTAGTCAATGCTAAATGAATTATAAGTACGTCCCAGCCAGTAGTTTCTTGATCAAGAGTGCCTAGCGAGCGTAAATGCTTGGTAATCGTGTCCATCAGGTTTCGAAGTGCTGAGGACGATTCTTTATTGATTTGAGACATATTAAATAGAGAACGTACGTGGTTTTGAACCAAAATGCGTTTATTATCGTATCTCTGTTTTAGTAAGTCAAAAGCTAAATTATAATTATCAGCATAAAATTCTAGGGAACTTATTACCTCCTTCCAGTGACGCGCGCAAATAGTGAAATTTTTGTATTTCAGAAATAGCTTCGTTGCTGTGGATTAAAGATGTGAATACATCTTTAAACTCCAACCAGTTGCTATGGCAACCCTGGAATTTTGGCAAAGATATTTGAGCGAATATTTTGTAATTGAGGAGTATTGACGGACGACACTGATGTACCCTGTACTGAACCGCTTTTTTGTGATTGCGCGGTAGTAGCGTATTTCGCGGCATTTTCATTTAATAGCCTTTTAACTATGCTTGAATTTGCATAAAATGTTTTTTCAAATGATTCGCGTTCTTCAATTTGTTTATCTAGATCAATGTCCTCTGACAAAACTTCAATTTCAGTTTGAATTTCATCAAAATGCGAGAGAATTTCTTGGAATCTCTCATAACGCTGGTCTAATTCTAGAAATTTAATGTCTAGTTCTTCAGTTTTTTCGGTTAGTTGGGTTTCATTGTTGCCCAATGTAGCTGTATCGATGGCCGATAGTAAATCTACATGTATTTTTTGAAAATCAGCCAGATAGTTACTAAATATAGTTAATTTGCTTTTTATAGTGGCCCGTTTTTTAACTGGAACTTTCTTACTTTGTCGCGGCCGGCCTCGCTCCGTCCTAGAACTGCATCGGGGTGTCGAAGCTTGTACACACTTGGTTTAGAAATTGAAATGTTTAAGAATGAATATTGTTTAAATTTGTTGTTTAATTTATGTTTATCTTGTTAACACTGTTGTTTAGAATTTGAGTCGCAGTTTTTTAAGTTTGAATGCTAGTTTTTATTATAACTTTGTAGCACAGTTGTTTTTATTTAGACCGGTATGTTCGCGAATTAAGCGTTTACATTCGGCCGAAGAACCAAAATGTTAATGCGATGATTTGTGGACTGTATTTTAAGAAAAGTTTGGTTCACTGTATAACAATAATACAAACTTATGTTTTAATTTGGTAATATATTTATTGTTATATATGTAGAAACTACAAAATAAGAGCCGTACCGGCTTGATCAAAATTTTTCGTGCGACTGGCCGTACAGGTTTCTTACCCTCAGCTCGAGGGGTGCAAGATGCGCACGCAACAAGGTCTGGGGTTTATGACTTCTTAAATATAACAAAAAAGGCCATTGGCGTAAACATCTATAGTTCATTTTTCTCACAATCTGAAATTTAGAATTATCGGCATTGCTATTTAAATTATTTAACTTAATTATATCTGTTACTAGTTTGTTATCGTCGCCCAAATCGCTTTTGTTTACACCAAAGACTATTAATTTGGGACTAAATTGTTTTGACTGATCTACTTCATACCCAGAAGCAAGAATGCCACTTACTTCATTTTTTAATGCAGAAAGAAATTTGTCCGAGTCATACACGAATTATACAGATTTTTTAATAATTACTTGTGTTAATTCTTCTTTATAGCATAAGGGGGTCGTTTAATTTATTTAGACAATTTTTGAGGGTTTAAAATCGGGTTGAAAATGGGAATTTTCGTGAAGATATCTTTAAAAAAATCAAACATTTTTTAAAAAATTATTAATTTTTCAAAATTGGCATTTCTAAAAAATAAAAACTATTAAAAAAAATGTTTTTAATTAAAAATATATGGTCAACAGATAATTATAATTTTGCTTTAAAATGATGTATTACACGACCCCCTTTTCATTTTCGTTTTCATTTATTTATTTATTTTAAATTAATTAATAATTAATTAATAAATAATTGACAATACGTACAATATTAAAGACCCGCCTAAACATAGTTTGTGTGCAGTGTCTTGTATAAAATTATATTATTAAATATTTTGTTTAAATTAATTATTATTAAAACTAGGTAAGTAAATAAACAGAAAAGATAAGAAGGTAAGTAAATATTATAAAAATTAAACTTAGAAGGTAAGAATGAAAATTTATATTTAAAATTTAAAAAGGTTTTAAAACGTTTAATTAGAAATTAAATATTATGTTGCACACTTCTTTTTGAATAGTGTTATAATGTGTGTGTACATATAACTTTAAAATGTTTTTTAATTTATCTCTATTTTTAATATAAATTATATTAATTGGAATATTATTGTAGATTTTTGGAGCGAAGTATAATGCAAATTTTTGAGTGCGCATTTTTTTGTAAAGTGGAATTGATAAAGAACCATTTGCCAAGTATCTTGTAAATTGAGTTTGTGATAGCTTGGAAAACATAGCATGGTTATCTATTGTCCATAACGCTAGTTGGTAAGTATAAATTTGTTTAATATTAAATTTCTAATTCTCATATACCGGGTGTTTTTCAAAGGTGGATCGCCCCTATAAATTTTTTATTCTTAGAGATAAAAGAATAAAATTTACAGGATGCCTATAAAACCATATTTTGAATTAAATAAAATAAATAAAAAATTTCTGTCTGGAAATAATTACGACCGATGCCCCTACAGGGCGATGCCCCTGGAGTGATTATTTCCTTTGGCATTATTTCCTTTGACAGCAAATTTGAATAAAAATGTGATTTTTTCCCGATAATTCGAAGAATCATGTGTAATTCGGAAGATTCTTTTTTAACGATTTATAATATGCCAAACCAACTTTTATGTATTACTTATCTTAATATTTTTACAGGCATATTCTTTAATTTGATTTATTTAATTCCATTCTCAATTGATAAACTAAAACCTTTTTTGTCCATTTTTAAACTGCAAATTATGTTTCTGTCAATAGTTAAGTCACTTACTGTAGTACTGACTAGCGCGGTACTGCACTAGGCATGTTCATAAAAGTCAACCTAAAAAAACTGTCATTACATTTTATAAAAAGAATATTTTGTGTTATTTTTTGGTAAATAATAAAGTAATAACGATAATTATAAATAGTAATATATTCATATTTAATTATTAATTAGTTTTAGGCATGAAATCTTGTTGTAAAAGAGAAATACTGAAAAAAAAAATACTACAGCGATTCTCACTAGAATTTTCTACAGTACAAAATTGCCGATATAACTGTAATATGATTGGACAGAAATAACACGTGGTAGAAATATTGTTAAATGATTGATTGATAAAAACGTTAAAAAATAATCTGTATAAATCATTTGTAGGGTATCTAAAATCCTTTTAAAACAATATTTTTATTAAAGTATTTTGTAGTGTATCAAGCCCATCTCACATTATTAAGCAGCCCACCTCATATAAAAATACCATTTAAAGCTAATAATATCAAATATACGCCAACAGTTAGTTTAAACTGTCTTATTTATGTGTTCCAAATTTAAAGTCTTTATCCCAATTCGTTTAAAAATTAAGAGTATCTATGCAAATAATTTTTTTTCAAGTTAGATTTTGCAAAATATTTTTATGGTAATCTAGAGCTAAATATCACACCCCCCCATGAAAAGGGCTAGTCGGCAAAATCAGTCAGTAGTCGGCAAAATATTATGCTCTTGTCGGAAATTTGGGAATTTAGTTGTGGTAAGAAAATTTGTATTGAGTAATAATTTTTTTTCGGTAGGAATTGTCAGGGACAAGCCTTTTTTTTAGACGAGGACCTTTTTTTTAGTCTGGTAGAAACTCCTTTTTTTTTGTAGTCATCAAAATTTTGGCAGTGGTATTTTTTTTTCGGTACAATCGAGCAAATATTACCGTCACACACCCCACGACAAAAAGATCGGATCGTCCCTGGGGTTAAGTGTATAAAAACTTTATATCAAGTTTAAATTTTTTAATTAACTAAAACTTCGTCATCTAACCTTCGTTTTTTACAACAAGGAGGTAATGATCCATATTTGATTTATAGAAGTTAACAAACAGTGGTGCGTAAACCATATATCCTAATCTTTTCTTGTGCGGGCATGGTTTATTTACAATTTGCATTGTAGTCCAGTATCTACAGGGTGGCACATAAGTCGCTTTACCATTTAAATATTGAATAAATTTTTTGTAATTTTTTTAATTTTTTTTACAATATAGAGTACAGGAAATGAATGTTTTTTAACTATGTATGAAAAATTATGTCTTTTAAATTACGTCCATTTTTCGCTTTGCAAGCACAGGCTCTTTTAACGACATTTTCCATGACTGCTCTTAACATGTCTGGCTTAAGCTGTTGGATAGTACTGGGCTTGTTGCAGGATTGTCTGATTTTGTCCAGGTGGACAAAACTGCACGGAAGTAATCAAATTTTGGCGGACTGGACAAAATAAAAAAAAACTGATTTTGTCCACAAATTCTGTACAAAATTGGACAAAATCAAAATAAAATTAAATATTAAATTTTAAAACACGTTACTATTTTTATTAAATACGTATTTATACATAGAAACATTAAAAAAAACACTCAATCAAAACAAAATAAAACATAACGAAAAATATCAAAAATATTTGACAAAATTTAGGTTAGTTAATCTTATACCTAATCTAAAGGTTCGGTTTGAAAATAATCCTCATTTATTTTATAAAATTACATGTTATGTAACTTTTACTTATCTCTGCATGGGAACACATTACCTATGATCCTGCATGTAAATTTACATACTTATTTTTTACAGTAAACTCCGTAAATTTTACTAGATTTTATATGTAATTTTACATGTAATGTTCATATTACTACTAAATTCTCTATTTATTATTTAATTTATTTAGACATTTTTTGAGGGTTTAAAATAGGGTTAAAAATGGGAATTTTCGTCAAGATTTCTTTAAAAAAATCATACATTTCTTAAAAAATTATTAATTTCGTGATGCAAAAACGTAAATTATACTTTTTAACTAATTTTAAATGAATAAAAATTCCAAAAAAATCTCAAAAATCGCATTTCTAAAAAATGAACACTATTAAAAAATATATGGTCAACAGATAATTTAATTTGCTCTAAAATAATGTATCACATGACCCCCTTTCCATTCCAAAGTTGGCCAATTGGATGTTATTACTACCGACTTTGAAAAGGCTTTTGACAGAATTGATCAAAACGTGATTCTAAAAAAAATTATAGGTATTGGATTTTGCAAGGCGTTTATTATTCTTTTAAGGTCTTATCTTTCTGATAGGATCTTGTTTGTTTTACAATGGTTTTAAATCTCATAATTTTTTTGCTACATCTGGTATGCCACAGGGTTCTAATTTGGGACCACTTCTCTTTTTAATATTTATTATTAGCATTTGTAATGGTATTTTATCTGAAAACCTCCTTTTTGCAGATGATTATAAACTCTTCAGAAAAATTTTCAATCTACAAGTTGTTACAAAAAGATTTAAATACGCTGGTGCATAAAAAATAAATTAAATTTAAATATAGCTAAATGTAAAGTTATTACATATACAAGGAAAACCAATGTAATAAATTTTGACTATAAAATAAATAACATATCTTTAAATCGTGTTGAGAAAACAAAAGATCTATGATGCAAAATTAACCTTTAATGACCATATCACTGATACTTGTAATCGCTCTTTAAAAATGTACGGCTTTTTAGTAAGAAATACAAAACAATTTAAATATGATTTATCTTTGAAAACATTATATTTTTCACTTGTGCGTTCTCGACTGGAATATGCTTCTATTATTTGGTACTCTTATTAACAGGCCCAAAAAGACAGCATTGAAGAGGTACAACGTAAATTTTTAAAATACCTTAATTTTAAAACTCTTGGTTACTATCCTTTGCAGGGCTATGATCATAGTGTTTTACTTAATAGGTTTGATATGATTTCTCTAGAAAAAAGGCGAAATTTATCAACTATAGTTTTCTTGTATAAAATTTTACATAACTTGATTAATGCACCAGCAATTCTTGAAAGGTTAACGTTTATAGTTCCAAATTTAGACTTAAGGCAAAATGTAACTTTTTATTGTTCTACCCCTCGTTCTAATTTAATGTTTAAATTACCAATATTCATTATGTGTAATAATTTCAATAAAATTAGTCAATTATTTGATATTAACTTTACTAAATTCAGTGAATTAAAACTGCTTGCTTTGCAGCATTATTAGTATTATTATAAAATGTCATGTCAATTTTCTAAATATCTTTTTTTTAATAAAAATTTAAAGTAAGAAGCAATATTATATTTGGTATGATGGCTGTGAGCAGATATAGAGAAGACGAGAATGTTTGGAAATGGAGGTGGACTGCGAAGGAAGGATTTAAAATTTTTATGTGAAGATGTCAAATTTGGAACTGTATTTTTTCAAAATTAATGGAGAGCTCCTAGCACAAGCCAAAAGCTTATTTGGGGCTCTCCATGCTTATGTAGAATTGTCAACAAATAAACCAATAAAATAATAATATTAAGAGAAAAGTCTCACTAAGGAATATCCCAATAACTATTATGTATTTATTATTTATCTATAAATTTTAATTTTTAGTTTTAATTTATTATTAATTTTATTTAAATAAGTAACTTTGTATTAATATTTGTCCTATTATTGATTATCTGTTGGGAAATAAACTATATTATTATATTATTATTATTATTTTCGTTTTCATTTCGTTTTCATTTATTTATTTATTTTAAAATACATAAATAAATAATTGACAATACGTACAATATTAAATACCCGCCTAAACATAGTTTTTGTGCGGTGTCTTGTATTAAATTATATGATTAAATATTTGTTTAAATTAATTGTTATTTAAACTAGGTAAGTAAATAGACAGAAAATATAAGAAGGTAAGTAAATATTATAAAAATTAAACTTCAAAGGTAAGAATGAAAATTTATATATAAAATTTAAAAAGGTTTTAAAACGTTTAATTAGAAATTAATTAAATATTGTGTTGCAGACTTCTTTTTGAATAGTGTTATAATGTGTTTGTACATATAATTTTAAACTGTTTTTTTAATTTATCTCTATTTTTAATATTTTTTATATTAATTGGAATATTATTGTAGATTTTTGGAGCGAAGTACAGTGCAAATTTTTGAGTGTGCATTTTTTTGTAAAGGGGAATATATAAAGAGCCATTTGCCAAGGATCTTGTAAATCGAGTTTGTGATGGATTGGAAAACATAACATGGTTAGCTATTGTCCATAACGCTAGTTGGTAAAAATAAATTTGTTTAATATTAAAAATTTCTAATTCTTATATACTGGGTGTTCTTCAAAGGTGGCTCGCCCCTATAACTTTTTTATTCTTAGAGATAAAAGAATAAAATTTACAGGATGTCTATGATCATATTTTAAATTATATCATGTCATGCAAGTTTTTTTTTTCACTTCCGGTTTAACCGGAAACGACCCCTACTTTTGAATTTTAAATAGAACACCCTGTATATTTTTACAAAATTGTATTCTCCATTAAATTCTGTGTCTTATCCTAAGTTTTTGTTAAAGTTTGACATCTTTAGTAATTTTTTAAATAAAATTTTGTTTGAAATTTTTTTATCTGGAAAGTCACTATACATTTTAGATCAAATCAAAAGAAATGGAGTAAGGCGTGTGCCTTATTATTTTAAAAACTTATATTATTTTAAATTATGAAAATAAATATTACCTTTTTGGTATCACTGTAAAGAGGAAAAAATTATCTTTCAATCATATTGACGAGCTATAGATGTTGGTAAGCAAAAATTTGAGTTAAAGCAAAAAATGTGTTTTTCCAAGTTTAGTTTTCGTGTAAAATCAAAAGTAAACAATTTTTTTTAATAATTTTTTTTTCTACCAATATTTGATCCAAATTGAATAGATTTGGTGACTTTCCGGATAAAAACATCTAAAACAAAATTTTATTTAAAAAATGACAAAAGATGTCCAAATTTGACAAAAACTTAGGATAAGACACAGAATTTAATGGAGAATCCAAATATGTAAAAATATACAGGGTGTTCCATTTAAAAATCAAAAGTAAGGGTCGTTTTCGGTTAAACCGGAAATGAAAAAAAATATTACATTATATGATATAATTCAAAATATGGTCCTGTAAATTTTATTCTTTTATCTCTAAGAATAAAAAAGTTATAGGGGCGAGCCACCTTTAAAAAACAACCGGTATAATTACACAAGAGGCTGAGAATTATGCGGGAAAATTCGCTTTTCATAAAAATTTGCTGTCAGGAAATAATTACAATTGATGCCCTTGCAGGGGAGATGCCCCTGGAGTAATTATTTCCTTTGACAGCAAATTTGAATGAAAATGTGAATTTTTCCCGATAATTCGAAGAATCGTGTGTAATTCAGAAGATTATTTTTTAATGCCAAACCAACTTTTATATTTTTTTCATCGAAAAATTATATAAATTGTTTTATGTAATACTTATCTTAATATTTTTACAGGCATATTCTTTCATTTGATTTATTTCATTCCATTCTCAATTGATAAACTATAACCTTTTTTGACAATTTTTAAATTGCAAATTATGGTTCTGTCAATAGTTAAGACACTTACTGCAGTACTTACTAACGCGGTACTGCGCTAGGCATATTCATAAACGGCAACCTATAAAAACTGTCATTATATTTTATAAAAAGAATATTTTGTGGTATTTTTTGGTAAATAATATAGTAATAACAATAATTATAAATAGTAATATATTCATGTTTAATTATTAATTAGTTTTAGGTATGAAATCTTGTTGTAAAAGAGAAATACTGAAAAACAAAATACTACAGCGATTCTCACTAGAATTTTCTACAGTAGAAAATTCTCGATATAACTGTAATATGATTGGACTTTTTTAAAAATACCATTTAAAGCTAATAATATCAAATATACGCCAACAGTTAGTTTAAATTGTCATATTTATGTGTTCCACATAGCTTAGATAAGAAGATGGGAAAAAGCTCCCTTGATCAAAAAAAGGTTAAAATGGTCACAAAAGATGCATTTTGGCTTGAATAAAATCCCACCAAAATTTTGGCCCCCAACTACCCCTTAGGGGGTAGCCAAAACATTAATTTACTAAAAAATGTTTTATGTTTTTTTTCTTCAGTTCTATTTATCCGATCGAATTGAAGTTTGGTACAAGTAATATTTAGCCTTAACACATTACCAGGACATATTAAAAATTCAATTTTTTTCGTTCAGTGTAACAGGTTAAAAAAAATAAAACTTCACCAGCTGCAGAGTTTTAATCATTTTAACACGTACATATAAAAATAATCGATAATTAGTAATATGCACATTACATGTAAAATTACATGTAAAATCTAGTAAATTTTACATGTTTTTGCATTAAATCACATTTACGTGCAGAATGATAATAATAATAATAATAATAATAATAATAATAATAATAATAATAATAATAATAATAATAAAATTTATTGCAGAGTTTCACAGTTTACAAAAAGGTACATGCAATAATTATGCTAAAGGCACTAAAATGTTTACACATTTGAACTTGCTTAAAATAGAAAAGATTATATAAATACAATATAAAAAATAATTAGAAGGAAAAAAAAATAATAAATAAAATATTAGTCCTATAAACTAATTAAGTAATACTAATAAAAGAAAATAACCAAGTTATTTTTTTTATTTGTTTCTTTGTTATTTTTTTTTATTTTTATTATTTAATGTTAATAAAGTTAAAGAATTTAAAGTTTAAAAGTAGATAACAGCTGTTTTTGGATTAAAATAAGTATTTTTGGTGAATAGTTAAAAATTAAATAAATAAAAAATAGCAAAATTAAATGAATAAATAACAGAATGACTAGATAAAACAAATAAAACAAATAACACAGTAGAACAAATAAAACAAATTAAATTAAGAAAACAAACAAGATAAATAAAACAAGTAAAATAATATAACAAGTCAAATAAATAAATAAAAATGTAGATAAAACAATTAAATAAATAAATTATATAAAACAAACAAAACAAATAAATTAAGGTAATTAAAATTAAAAATTAGAATAAAGTATTATTTTTAAATTGATTTGTTGGTGAATAACCTGTCTTAAAATATAGTTTTTACATAGCCTCTTAAATTCAGTTTTTTCGCTTGTTTCCTTAATATTATTTGGTAAAAAATTATATATTTTAGGTCCAAGATATTTGCTACTTCTTTGGCCTAAAGTTTTATGAACTTTTGGAACAGGTAATTTATTTATTTATTTGTCTCGTATTTGTTTTTATGTAATGTGTATTTTTTTCAGAATGGATGTGTAAGGCTATGGACAAAAAGTATAGTTGGCGACAGTCCATCTTTCCAGAGTTCGTCAGATGGGTACGTATTTTCTTTCTTGTGCATTATTTTTAAAATTCGTTTTTGAGTAACCTCTAAATCTTCAAGATACCCATTGTAAACCCCGCCCCAACCTAAAATACCATACCTTAGGTGGGAGCCCACAAGTGCATCATATACAATGTTCAGTCGCTTGACATCTAAAACTTCTCTCAAAATTTTAAAGAAAGGTACCACGTCTAATTTTATTGTTTACCTGTTGCACTTGTAAATCCCATCTTAGGTGTTGGTCAACTGTTATCCCTAGAAATTTAATGGACCTTGTGGAATTAATTGTAAAGTTATGATTAGCATTATTAAAAGTAAGACAGTTATAAGTTGGTAAACTATTTATATAGGACCCAAAAGTCAAAAACTTTTCCACGTTTAAAGTTAAAATATTGTTGTCAAACCATTCTTTAATTAATAAAAGTCCGATTCTATCAATTTTTTAAGCTGATCCCATGTGGTGCCTTTATAAAATACTGTTGTGTCATCCGCAAAGCTAATTATTTTTCCTTTACTGCTATATTGAGGGGATAGATGATCACTCAACTCACGACCAATTTTAACGAATTGACGCCTATTATGGAGATAACCTTTTAAAAAGTTTTAACATTGGACCTCTAATATCAAGATCCTCGAGAATGCTGAGAAGTTTTTTATGACAAACAGTATCAAAAGCTTTCGCCAGGTCCAGAAAGATACATATTGCAGGTAATCCTTTATCTATAGCCTCATGAATATCTTCTATTAACGAGACTATAGCCTGCTGAGTTGACTTTCCCTTTTGAAAGCCATACTGTTTGTCAGATATTATAGTGTTTTTACATATAA
This sequence comes from Brachypterus glaber, assembly GCA_958510825.1. Lineage (NCBI taxonomy): Eukaryota > Metazoa > Arthropoda > Insecta > Coleoptera > Kateretidae > Brachypterus > Brachypterus glaber. Next base: position 4,778 of record CAUEHQ010000265.1, on the reverse strand, counting down.
AGTTCAGAAACCTGTTTTTTATTAGTCTCGAAGATCTTGGTAAAATTGGTTATGAGATATATTGGCCGATAGTTAACGGGATCCAATCTATTCCCCTTTTTGAATATGTGCACCACAATAGAAGTTTTAAAGGCTTCGGGACAAATACCTTTTTAAAAAATTTATTAATCAAAATTGATAAAGGGTACAAAATGGAGTCAATTATATTTTTTACGGTAGTACTTGAAATATTATCAAACCCAACCGATTTTTTACTTTTTAACTTCCTTATAATTAATTTGACTTATTCCGGACATGTTGGCATGGAGTTAGAAATTTTTAATTTGTCTTCTTTATAATTCTTATTTATTTTAATTTTTTTGGAAGTTTAGCTCCCATGTCAACGTAGTGTTTGTTAAAGATGTGTTAATGATGTGTAATTATATACTTATTTTTTAGAGTGTAAGTAGGTATGTTGTTTTTTTCTTCAATCTTCGATTTTTTAAGTTAAAAAAAAACCTACGACTGCTTTATTAACAACGATATACTTTAAATAGACTAATACGAAAAAAAATATCATAATCGAAATAATGAAACTGATTTTTTTAGATTTGGCTCATTAAATTATTTGGTTGTGAGTAGCAAATTTTATTTAAGTCAAATAAACATTTAGTTCGTATTGATAAATATTTAAATTCTAAATAATTTATTAATGGGAACAAAGCAATTTATTTGACAGAAATAAAATTTATTACTCACAATCAAATATTTTAATGGGTCATAACGACCAAATATTTTGTACCCACAAATAAAGTGTTTTATCAGTGGACTTTTTACTTAGATATACTTAGATATTTAGGTTCAAATCTTTTTTATTCTGTGATTTTAATAAAGTCACTTTATGGAAATTACTTTCGATATCCACACCCCCCCCCCCCATCCAAAGCCGCCTTTTCTTATTATGTTGCGTATGCGCATTGCGCTTCCACACTATTAAAAAATATTTTTTAGATTTATTTGGATATGGCCAATTAAATTATTTGGTTGTAATAAACTTTATTTGAGCCAAATAAACATTTAGTTCATGTTATTAAATATTTTAATCTTAAAATCATCTATTAATGGGAACAAAATAGTTTATTTGACAGAAATCAAATTTATTTGTCACAACCAAATAATTTAATTGGCCACATCTAAGCAAATATTTTGTACCCACAACTGTTTTATCAATCCACTAAAATTTAAACAATTATTAAAACAATGATTTAACCTTTTTTATTATCCTAGAAGGTAACCCAATGACCCATCCGCCCCTGTCTATAACTGACGAATTAACCCTAAATAATTATATCGCATATCCGATTTCACCACAATTTAAACAAATATTTACAAAATAATTATTTAAAAAATAATTATACTTTTTAATAATCCTGGTAGGAATCCTAGAAGGTAATTAACTCTAATACCACCCTCAGGGATCCGCCCTGTCAATTATGGAAGGATTGTTTTTAAATTAATATATGAGATGGACACTTTAGTAAATATTGGGTAAACGAGTATTACATTACATTACAGACATACATATTATGTAAAAAAAATCGATTATTTTTATATGTATGTGTTAAAATGATTAAAACTCTGCAGCTGGTGAAGTTTTATTTTTTTTAACCTGTTACACTGAACGAAAAAGAAATGAATTTTCAATATGATATGAGCAGTATGTTAAGGCTTAATATTACCTGTACCAAACTTCAAATCGATCGGATAAATAGAACTGAAGAAAAAAAAATAAAACATTTTTTGGTAAATTAATGTTTTGGCACCCCCTAAGGGGTAGTGGGGTAGTTGGGGGCCAAATTTTTGGTGGGATTTTATTCAAGCCAAAATGCATCTTTTGTGACAATTTTAACCTTTTTTCGATCAAGGGCACTTTTTCCCATCTTACTCCTCTAAGCTCTTTGGAACACATAAATAAGACAATTTAAACTAACTGTTGGCGTATATTTGATATTAGCTTTAAATGGTATTTTTATATGGGGTAAGCTGCTTAATAATGTATTAGATGGGCTTGATACACTACAAAATACTTTAATAAAAATATTGTTTAATAAAAATATTGTTTAAAAAGGATTTTAGATACCCTACAAATGATTTATACAGATTATTTTTTAACGTTTTTATCAACCAATATTTAAGAATATTTCTAACCAGGCATTATTTCTGTCCAATCATATTACAGTTATATCGAGAATTTTCTACTGTAGAAAATTCTAGTGAGAATCGCTGTAGTATTTTGTTTTTCAGTATTTCTCTTTTACAACAAGATTTCATACCTAAAACTAATTAATAATTAAACATGAATATATTACTATTTATAATTATTGTTATTACTATATTATTTACCAAAAAATACCACCAAATATTCTTTTTATAAAATATAATGACAGTTTTTATAGGTTGACGTTTATGAATATGCCTAGCGCAGTACCGCGTTAGTAAATACTGCAGTAAGTGTCTTAACTATTGACAGAACCATAATTTGCAATTTAAAAATTGTCAAAAAAGGTTATAGTTTATCAATTGAGAATGGAATGAAATAAATCAAATGAAAGAATATGCCTGTAAAAATATTAAGATAAGTATTACATAAAACAATTTATATCATTTTTCGATGAAAAAAATATAAAAGGTGGTTTGGCATTAAAAAATAATCTTCCGAATTACACACGATTCTTCGAATTATCGGGAAAAATTCACATTTTCATTCAAATTTGCTGTCAAAGGAAATAATTACTCCAGGGGCCTCGCCCGTGCAAGGGCATCAATCGTAATTATTTCCAGACAGCAAATTTTTATGAAAACAGCGAATTTTTCCCGCATAATTCTCAGCCTCTTCTGTAATTATACCGGGTGTGTTTCAAAGGTGGCTCGCCCCTATAACTTTTTTATTCTTAGAGATAAAAGAATAAAATTTACAGGACCATATTTTGAATTATATCATATAATGTAATTTTTTTTTTCATTTCCGGTTTAACCGAAAATGACCCATACTTTTGATTTTTAAATGGAACACCCTGTATATTTTTACATATTTGGATTCTCCATTAAATTCTGTGTCTTATCCTAAGTTTTTGTCAAATTTGGACTTTTGTCATTTTTTAAATAAAATTTTGTTTTAAATGTTTTTATCTGGAAAGTCACCAAATCTATTCAATTTGGCACAGGTGTCTTGAATCAAAATAAAGTTTTTTTTTCTGGCGCCAAAAACTCTCTTCACAGATTGAAAGAGGGTGGTCTGAAGAATAAAACCTGTTAATATTAAAATCCTCCCCCGAGCCCTTTTCGAGAAAATGGGGATTAAAAAGGCTTAAATGGGCCTAAATTTAGTTTTCTAGGGATTTCATAAAAATGGCTAACTCGACGAAAAAAACTGTTCTGTTATAAAAGATAGACAAAAAAATTATCTACAAACCACTTTTTTAATGAACTCGCTAGCTCAAACCCTTACCGTTTTATAACTCAAACAAAGTTGCATATTAAGATAGCTTATTGTCAATGATTTTTTAAGCATGCATATTTTGGGTTTTTGTAAAAAAACTCAAAAACCACAATTCCAACAACCAAAATAGTTATTACATAAAAGATTTTTAGTTAAATTCAACACAAACCAACATTTTGTTTATCTCAATAGCTTCAACAGATCAAGAGATATATAGCTTCAAATGTTATCGTTTTAAATTTCATGTTACAATTTTTTCCTTCATATGCAATAAATTGTTTTTTTGTAAATATCTTAAAATCGAGTAGGTAAAAGAAAAAAAATCATATGACTGAAAAAATAGCTAAGAAAATTTTCCAAAAAACGCTGTTTTATTTGTTTACTTAGCTCTTTTGGTTTGCGAAATATAGCTCGTGAAAGTTAGATTGCAGTTATAGTTATAAAGTACTTTACTAATTACGTGTGTTAATTTAAGATTGGGGTTTAAAATAAAAATAGTATTTAAAATAAAAACTTTTATTTACACAATTATCCACAATTTTCATTTGTAATTTACAAATGTTGTCTTTAACTATAGGTACATTTACTAAGTATATGAATAGAACTATAAATGTGTTGAAGAAAATTCAACTACAGCTTTCTTAAGTTGTATTCTGTAATCAGGATCATCCATAAAATTGATTTTATATTTATTCCAAGATTTAAGAAACTCCCTATGAATTGATTCTCCTGCTTGTTCAGACCAAAGACCAAGCCCACTCTGGTTTAAAAAAATAAAGGGAATGTTCAATATGTTCTAACACTATATGAATTTTTAGTGTAATGGAAATTTCCGTAGCTTTGATTGCTTTGTTTAATTCCGGGCTTACTTTTTTTGTAGAAAAGCAGTCTTCTACTACTTTGTTCATAGCCTTAAAGGCTGAAATAAATGGAACAATGGCTAGTGGATTGATGGAGCCTAGAATAATGGGATCATTTAATCTGTCAGCTTCCTTTAAAAGTTTCCTACAAGCATTGCCCTCAAATATGCACCCATGATAATTTTTGGCAATAAGTTTGAGCTTTTTAGGCCAAATTAATACTCTTTCTCTTCCCAGTAGCGGTACCAACCCATCCCAAAACAAATGGTTGACAACTCCTTGCAACATATGAAGTTCTGGTACCACGCATTTTTCTATAATATATGTTTTATCTTCTTCTTCAAACAGAGGCATGTTTATTGTATTATGACAGTCTTTGGCATATTTTTTGTTTTTTTCGAGAGAACAAAATTTTTTGTAACTGTCTCGAAGATCGCCAT